>CM068754.1:15163036-15387709 GCA_035084275.1 Hydrolagus colliei
TCCGCCCCCCCATTTGAAATGAAAACATCCCACTGGTTTATTCTAATGCGTTTCTCAAGACAGACGGACAGAGAGGGAGGGAGGGGAGGGAGAGAGAGGGGAGGGGGGAGAGAGGGAGAGGGGAGGGAGGGGGAGAGAGGGAGAGGGGAGGGAGGGAGAGGGGAGGGAGGGGGAGAGAGGGGAGGGAGGGGAGGGGGTGGAGAGAGGGAGAGGGGAGGGAGGGGGAGAGAGAGAGAGGGGAGGGAGGGAGGGGGAGAGAGGGAGAGGGGAGGGAGGGGGAGAGAGGGGAGAGGGGAGGGGAGGTAAAATATATGCTCAATGGTGTTTGTGAGACACATGGGACGAGGCAGATGATTGTAGGAAGCATTAAGGCTAATGCTGGAAATGGAACTATATCACACTCGTCAACGTTTACGGCGAAGTCTTGTCAATTTCAGCTCAGTTTCACAGTGTGTGTGTCCTCTCCCTCTCTGTGTGTGTGTCCTGTGTGTGTGTGTGTCCTCTGTGTGTGTGTGTGTGTCCTCTCCCCCTCTGTGTGTGTATCCTGTGTGTGTGTGTGTGTCCTGTGTGTGTGTGTGTGTGTCCTGTGTGTGTGTGTGTGTCCTATCTCTGTGTGTGTGTGTCCTCTCCCCCTCTGTGTGTGTATCCTGTGTGTGTGTGTGTGTCCTGTGTGTGTGTGTGTGTGTCCTGTGTGTGTGTGTCCTATCTCTGTGTGTGTGTGTCCTCTCCCCCTCTGTGTGTGTGTCCTGTGTGTGTGTGTATGCCCTATCTCTGTGTGTGTGTCCTCTCTCTGTGTGTGTGTGTCCTGTGTGTGTCCTGTGTGTGTGTGTGTGTGTGTCCTATCTCTGTGTGTGTGTGTCCTCTCCCCCTCTGTGTGTGTGTGTGTCCTGTGTGTGTGTATGCCCTCTCTCTGTGTGTGTGTGTCCTGTGTGTGTCCTGTGTGTGTGTGTGTACGTCCTCTCCCCCTCTCTGTGTTGTGTGTCTCCTCGCTCTCGTTCTGTGTATGCGTCTGTCCTCCTCTCTCTCTCTCTCTCGCTGTGTGTCTGTCTCTCTCTCTCTCTCTCGCTGTGTGTCTGTCTCTCTCTCTCTCTCTCGCTGTGTGCCTGTGTGTGTCTGTCTCTCTCTCTCTCTCTCGCTGTGTGCCTGTGTGTGTCTGTCTCTCTCTCTCTCTCTCGCTGTGTGCCTGTGTGTGTCTGTCTCTCTCTCTCTCTCTCTCGCTGTGTGCCTGTGTGTGTCTGTCTCTCTCTCTCTCGCTGTGTGCCTGTGTGTGTCTGTCTCTCTCTCTCTCGCTGTGTGCCTGTGTGTGTCTCTCCCTGTGTGTATGTATATCCTGTCTCTCGCTGTGTATGTGTGTGTGTGTCTCCCTGTGTATGTGTGTCTACTCTCTCTCTCTCGCTGTGTGTGTCTGTGTGTGCGTCTTCAGACGGATTAAACACACAGAAATCAATCAATTAGCCTACAGACGGACGGACGGATCATAGGAACACAATCCTGTGTATGTGTGAGAGAGAGAGAAGTGTGTGGGTGTGTTTCCCTCTCCTCTCCCCCCAACAAAGTAGTGACAACTAAATTACAGAGACGAAAGTGTGTGTGTGTGTGTGTGGGGGGGGGGGGGGGGGGTGGAGGGAGGGAATTACGGGTTTAAACTCCGATTTGAGTCCAAATCTATTACAGGAATCGCGATTTTCAACACAATATATTATTTTATGGGACTGGACAGGTCTGAGTCTGTGTATATATATTTAAAAAATGATGAACATTTTTTTTTGGGGGGGGGGGGTGGCGTGTGTGTTTTGACCTAATTCCGCGTGTTTTCCCAGGGTTTTTGTGTCTCTGTGTGTGTTATCGATGGTAAAAGAGTGAAAAAACCCACTTGCGGTTAGTTTAGCGTCACACGGTTCAATGAATAAGTAAAAGTGATCACCCTCATCATCACCATCATCATCATCATCACCACCACCACCATCATGTTAGAAACCAATGTTTTCCAAAAACTTTCTTAAAAATCAGTGACTCAGTATTTCATCACCTTTTTTTTTTGCATCGTCTTGTCAAGTCTGGTTAGGAATTAATTAGCTTAAATTGCCCCCACACCGACACAGTTAGCCCTCACCCACCAAACACACACACACACACACACACACACATATATATATATATATATAAAATGTCTCTGCTTCTCTGGATTATATATGTATATATATTATATATATTTCTCTCTGTCACTGGCTGGGGCTTTTTCGCAACTTCCCTCCATCACAATTTTTTTTTAAATGAGGAAAAGAGATGAGAGGATACTGAGTGCACATCACATATTACAGTTTGTTTGGGGGGCCATGAAAATGGGCAGTAATACTGCCAGGGTGGTGGGTGGGACGGTGGAATGGTCTTCTTCCACCGAGCAAATAATTATATCCTCTCTCTCTTTCTCTCTCTCTCTCTCTCTATCTATCTCTCCCCCACCCCCCTCGTTTTCATTCTCTTTCTCTGCATATCAAAAAAATTCAGAAGCTTCTGAAGATATTCTCATTCTACTTTCCCATTCCCCCCCCCAACACACACACACACAGACACACACAAATAGCGTGTGTGTGTGTCTGTGTTTTTTTTTCTATTATACATACATACACACAGCAAAAGTCAAAAGTTTTGATTGTTATTATCATTATATATTTTTTAAGCGACCCTGGAGGAAGGTTAGTTAACATGTAAGGCGGTATTATTAATCAGACATCCGTGTTGCAATTATTTTTGGTCTGTAGGTGTGTGTATTTTAAAACATATATATATATATACTAAGGAATGAAAAAACACTCAGATAGAATAGGTTTCGCCCGAATAATCAATCGATCTGAATGATCACGCAGTTCCACACTGTCTAACTTTACAACAAAGGAGTTGATTAATTTTAATCGCATTAGCTTTTTTTTTCCCTTTTAAAAAAGAGACAATCTTGACGTTGAAAAGCGTCAAATCACATGTAATCCAAGCCGCCTTTCCTTCCCCTCCCCACACCCCCCACCCCAAAAACACCCACATACACACCCAAAACAGAGAGACACGTATATGCTCTCACAACCTTCTCCCACTGTCTCCCCGATCTGATTACAGTCAGATTCATTCCCATGTCCATCTGTAAACCAGCACATATGAAATGCACACACACACACACACAGAGAGAGACACAGACACACACATAAAACAAAATGAGACATTTAAAGACATTTAAACGCGCGGTATTGAAGGCTCTCTCAGGTAAGCAGTGTGTGTGTGTGTGTGTGTGTGTCTGTGACTAGCCTCTCCTTCTCAGACAAGTGCTCAGATGACACCCCACTGATAACTAGAGACAAAGAGAGGATTGTGCCGACAGCACAGAGACTGGGGAGAAGCTTCTCAAAACTCAGCCCCAATCCAAACTAAACGCACATTCTTTCCCACACATCCAGGACACACACACACACACACACACACACACCACACAGACACACACACACACACACACACACACACACACACACACACACACACACACACACACACCACACACACACACAGACACACACACACACACACAGAGACATCAGAAAACACCACTGATCAATTCTGAAAGAGGATGGGGGAGGGGGGGTGGGAAGGAAATAATTTATATGTATATATATATATATACACACACACAGAGAGAGAGAGAGAGAGAGCGCAGTGTTTGAAGAGGAGAGTTTACTAACAGTTTAAAAATGCAGTACATATATATTTAAAAACTCGCTTAATCCTTGTGCAGTCAATACTAATCCTTAAGATAGAAATCAGACAACGTTTCTCCTCTCTCTCTCTCTCTCTCCCCCACCCCACACACACACACTCCCCTCCCCTCCCTCCCTCCCTCTCACCACAGCCTCAATTGAGGGAGGGCAAAAACTGCAAAGCCGAACGTATTCATGATAGGGTTTAAAGTGCAGCGAGGTTGACAGTCAAGACTAGAGGTGGCGGGGTGTGATTCACAATGGGGGCAAATACAGCAAACACTCTCAACATATACTTTCATCATGTGTATATATATATATATGTATAATATACACACACACACGCATACATGTCACCCAAACAGAGAGAGATATCAGTTAGCGCGACCCATTGAGAGTTCACTGATTTTATTTCATCAATCAATTAAACATCTATTTATCTCTCTCTCTCTCTCTATATATATATATATATCTATATACACACACACATATATATATATATATAAACAGTGTAAACAGCTGCGTATAGTTATAACAGTGTATAGTTACTGAACAAAAGTCAGAGAGACACACACAGAGAGAGAGAGATAGAGATAGATAAATACTTCCTCTCTCTCTCTCTCTCTCTCTCTCCTGAAACATCGCTAGGAAAACTCTCCGGCTTTCAATTTGAACCCAATTCTCAACACAACACAACACAGTCCACAAGAACAGCCCTGAACAGCGCCGGGCTGTGTAAAAACAGGTTATTTTCCTCTTCACACAAGGAATATTTTTCTAGTGAGAGAGAGAGACACACACTGCAAACCCTGATCACACGTTTCTTTCTTTCTCTCTCTCTCTCTCTCACACACACACAGACATACATTCTCCCTGAGTCTCTCTCTCTCTCTCTCTTGCCTCTCACACTCTATACCCATCTCTCTCTCTCTCATCCGCCAATGCGTTGAAACACACTTTCACTTTGACACGCCAGCCTAGAGAGACAGACCCAGAGTCAGAGAGAGAGAGAGAGAGAGAGACCCAGAGAGACAGAGACAGACAGAGAGAGAGAGAGAGAAAACACACACACACACAATGCAGAAGAATTTTAAAAACATAAAGTGTGGTGAGGGAGGGAGGGAGACTGTAGACAGAGAGAGACAGAATAAAAATAAATCTACACACCGATAAATGTGGCTCCATGCGAGGTGTTTCCACTCGCTGCGAGACTAGCAGCATCTTGTTGTACGATTCAGCAAATAGCTTAAAATCCACTTTGTTACGAGGAAGAGTAACGGAACACAGCTGCCCCCCCACCCCTCACTCACCCCTCACTCACTCACTCACTCCCTCCCTCTCTCTATCACTCACTCACTCACACACACACCCCCTTCTTCAACTCTTGGGCAAGTTCATTCTACGGCTTGTTATGCGAGTGAACAGCTGCTTGTAATTCTGTGTCTGGGATCTGCCGAATACATTAACATCAGCACACATACATACATACACACACACACACACACACACACAGAGAGAGAGAGCTTCCTGGCCAGCCTTCAGCTCCCAGTGATAGGGCTGCTGACTGCTTAGCGTCAGGGGAGGGAGGGAGGGAGGGAGGGAGGGAGGAGGCAGGACCGCTAAAACACTCAGTCATACACACACACATACATATCCAACACACACACACACACACACAGAGAGAGACAGACAGACAGAGAGATGGCTAGAAATGAGGCATGCACATGTCACTTGTCAGAAGGCATTCTGGTCCTGGTAGTCCATTAATAATGTAATAATAACAATAAATAATAATAATATCCTTCGCATTTTGACGCAGAGCGTTTTCATGTCTTCCCGACGTCCTCGAAGCCTTTCGCAGAATGCGCTGTGAAGTGAATAAGACTGTAGATATGTTTCTATATGTGTGTATATACGTGTGGGAACTCCTGTGGCTCAGTGGTTAGAGAGAGAGAGAGACCAAGCTGGGGAGACGTGTGTTCGCCCTGACCCCAGGCAGCTCAGGGAGAAACCTTGGGCAAGTTTCCTTACTCCACACGCCTAATCATAATCCCTCCAAAAAAAAACACAATCATAAAAATGGTCGTTTCAACCCACGACTGTGTGTGGGACACTGCTGTGCGCAATTGGCTGCCGCGATTCGCCCACAAATATATATATATACACAGTACAATCAATCCACTTTACAGTATATTCCGTGACGCGCTTTGGGACGTCGATAAGATGTGGAAAGCGCTATATCAAATCCAAGGATTATTATTATTATTATTATTATATTTGCGGGCGAAACTCGGCAGCCAATTGCGCACGGCAGCGTCCCTCACGAACAGAGTCGTGTGGGTTGAAATGACGACCAATTTTTTTCCCCGAGGGATTAGGCAAAGTTGGAGTAAGCAAAGTTGCCCAAGTTTTTCGCCTTGGCCCTGCCTGGAATTGAACCCGGGTCTCTCACTTGTAAGGCGAGCGCTGTAACCACTGAGCCACAGGACTCCATTGCCAGTGACGACGCGAAAGGTCGTTAGAAAGGAAAGCCTCGTTTCGCCCACAAATTTACAGTCAATTCTCCCCAACAACAAGAACGACAACTTGCCGTTTTATATATTGCGCCCTCCGCGTCGCACGGCATCCCCCAAGCACTGGAATTCACTGGACAGTGAGCTCTGTGAAGCGCTGTGAGACGTCGAAGAAGAGTATGTGTGGAAAGGCGCCGTATCAGATGCGAGGATTACATTGACTATCGCTACAAATGCTAGTTGTGGAGTCGCCAGTAGCTTGGTGGGTTAGTGCGCTCGCCCTCGCAAGCGAAAGGACCCGGGTTCGATTCCAGGCTGGGGCGAAACCCTAGGCGAGTTTCCTTACTCCGCACACAACACACACACACACACACACACACAGACACAGACACACACAGACAGACACCACTGTTTATCGAAGAACATGACTGCACCACAGTGCCTCTAGTTTGCTTTCCACCTTCTGGTGGTGAGTTTTGGCGGTTTCATGCACATGTGTCCGAACTACCTATGTGCCTAATAAGAGCATAAAAAAACTTGGCAATGACTATAGTAATAATAATAAACGCTGCATTGGACATCGCGCTTTTCACATCTTCTGGACGTCTCGAAAAAGTGCTTCGCAGAATATACTGTAAAGTGAATTGACTGTATATTTGTGTGGGCGAAACGAGGCAGGCAATTGCACACGGCAGCATTCCCACACACAGTCGTGCATTTAAATGACTAATTTATTACTGTTTTATTTTTTGGGAGGGACTATTAATAGGCGTGTGTGTGTATGGAGTAAGGAAACTTGCCCAAGGTTTCGCTCTGACCTGCCTGGAATTGAAGCCGGGTCTCTCGCTTGTCAAGGCGAGTGCTCTAACCACTGAGCTACAGGGCTGTCACGTGTTGTTGCTGTTGTTTTGACAAGTTAGTTGTGAGTCAACTGGCAGGTAATAATCTCAACCGCCCCAATTCTGATGTGTAACTATCCAGCTCTCGCTGGTGAGACAAAAGCGTGCTGAGGTCAGGCGGCAAGAGGTTCTGGGTGGCCTGTGGATCACCTCCCACACCTCCCGCACCTTGCTGTCTCCAATCGAATGACCTGCCAACACTCACTGCCAAAGGCTCACGTGTGTATGTTAAAGAGTGACCATTTGGGCCGAGTCTTGGAGGGTGAGCAGAGTCTGCGGAACTCTGGATCCTGTTGGATGCAATCAGTGCCTTCAGCAGGGGGAGGAATCAGGAGAAAATGGGGGAGTAAAAGTAAGTAAACTCAACACAAACACACACACATGTACACACATACACACACACACACATGTTCTACACTTCAGACTTGGCAGTACCTTTGGCTGGTCTGGCTCTGCTTGATTACAGAGGACTGCGCATCTCTCAGAATAATTTAACACAGAGTGCAATACAGTACGGACAGCAATTAGTGCGATATCTATTTCATTTGAAGCTGTTAATGTAGCCCATCAAAATGTGGGGGGTGGGGGGGGGTCGGGTGGGGGTGGGGCGAGGTCGAGGGAACATTTCAACGTAGAATACTCCCACCAGGATCGCGGTTAGGACGACATCTGCTCTGCAAAGGTCTCTCCGATAACAACAAGTCTTTAACTTTCACTTGTAAAGCTGGATCAGGAGTGGGAAAGCTGCAAATCCTCGCCCACCTTAATTTGCAGCCTGTGTCAGATGCATTATCTGAGAGTGTGTTTTCTCCAGCTGGAAGAGAGACAGTGTTGGGAGATTTGTACCAGGCGGTTTGTAATCCCGCTTCAATCTCTCCGCCCCACCCCAAGAAAAGACGTATTTCATAAACATGTTATACTCTCTTTGAACAGTACCTTAACTTGTTTTGAAAATAATAATAATAATAATAATCCTTGCATTTGATCTGGCGCCTTTCACATCTTATCGACGTCTCAAAGCACTTCACAGAACACACTGTAAAGTGAATTGACTGTATATTTGTGGGCGAGACGCGGCAGCCTTGCGCACGGCAAAGTCCCACAAACAGTCGTGGATTGAAATGACCAATTTTATTAATGTGGGTTTTTTTGTGGACGGATTATTATTAGGCGTGTGTGCCCAAGGTTTCGTCCTGATCTGCCTGGATTCAAACACGGGTCTCATGCTTGTAAGGCGAGTGCTCTAACCACTGAGCTACAGGAACTTCACATGATTATATGATAGACATATAGAAAGGTAAACAGACACCCCTCTTGTCATTTCTTAATTGATCACTGCAACATCAACAATTAAAAACTGTTTCTCCACTTCCACACTTTGTCAGAACACAAACAAAACAATTCAACTCAAAGGTATTAGACTTTTGCACAATGTGCTTGAGCACTGCAGACCTCAGTTGCAAACCCAATCCCACGCTTAATAAAATTAAGAGGACTCAATAAGTTTGATTTATATAAGCTTGAAAGTAATCAACGAGCAAGGATATACCATTATAAAGCAAGTAAATATATTGCTAAAGGGGAAAAAAAGGAAACTCGATGTTACGCTGTTTGTTTGCACAGATCCCGAACCTTGCCAGTAAATTACTCTTAGAGCTATTTGCTTTTTAAGACACCGGCAGAAGGAAAGGTTTGTGTGAATGGGATGTCATTGCTTTGTATCACAAGGGGAGGATAAGGGCTTTCCGATGTGGTAAATCTGCAGCCTCAGCCCAATGTCAGGGAAAGAGGCGACGGGGAAGGAAGGAGGAGACACAGGGAAGATAGAAAAAAAAACTCAAAGCAGATTATCTAGGATGTACAGTTCCCCAACTGGTCAGCAAATGTATTCAGTGAGTAACTGCCAAGGAATTTCCCAGGTATTAAAAGATGCTTCAATTAGGTCAGACCTTAAAATAAATCATAAATAATCCTTGCTTTTGATACCGTGTCTTTTCCATCGGGAGGATGTCTCGAAGCATTTCACAGGGTTTTATGTGAAGTAAGGCCAACAGCAATGTCCCACAGATAGTCGTGAAATGAATGTCCCAATTTTATCTGGGGGATTGTCGGGTGAGAAACTGGGAATAAAAGAACTCCTCTTTTTGAACAGAGCCACGGGATCATTAACATCGAACCCAAACAGGCAGGCGGGACCTCGGATTAATGTTTCCATCGCACGGATAGCTCCTCCAAACAATATAGCGCATCCACCAGAACTGCAGTGCAGTGTCACCCAAGACGATGTGAGTTCAGAGACATGAAGGGCTTGAACCCACAGAGAGAAAGATAAGAGTTCTACCAACACAGCCAGCTGGCAACTTTTTCTGGGGGTAACTAAAGCACATTCTGAAAAACCCATTTAACGCAATCTTGAAACTAAACATACACTTTTTTTTTAAAACACAAACATAATAAGTCAAAGAGGAGAAACACAGAAGTAAATATTTCACTGATTTAAAAAAAATAAGATGTCTTAATTAAGATTCAGAAAGGCCACTCCAAGTTTATCTGTTTCCCTGTCAAGTATGAAACAAAAAGAAATGGCCAATTAGGTGAGGTACCACAGGGCTCTCAGAGCTGGGGAACCTTCACAGAGTTGAATGAAATGGGAGTCAAAAATGCTTTGAAGAGAGGAGAAAGTTGGTGAGAGAGAGAGAGAGAAAAAATAAATTGGGAGCAGGTCATCTGTTGAACTTCCTGCCTGGGGAGGAATGTCTGAAAGAGAGGTCAACAATTGAATGAAAATACAGCTGAAGGAAGAAAAGGAACCTGCGGTAAACTTTTATATTAAAAAAAAAGTCGAAACGGACGCTGTCCGACAGCTGACAGTCGGATATTTGATATACGGGCAAAAGGGTAGGAGCTGACCTTAGATTGCTGCGACAACGCTGCAGCTGGAGCACAAAACATACTTTGGAACAGAGGAACAGTGCACCGCTCACATCCATTTGCGGCAGAGGGGAATTAGCATGAATCCCCCACACACATGGAACAGACTTGTGTTTTTGGCCAGTCTGTGCTTATCAGGCTTACTGTCAAAGATGCAGTTCTCATAATTATTTCAATGGGGAGCTCAAGAAGGCAGACAGCGAAAATTATCTGGGCCGCTGATGTTATTCTTTATGAAGATACTTAAGTTTTTTTTTGCTTCCGAGATTGATCTCCATAGCACATGCAGTTTGTGTATTTACTCCTCCTGACCTCTGCTCTTCATCTCTGGCTCTTGCTCAAGTGATTGGCAGGAACCCGAGGGCGAAGAGCAAAGGTCAACATGATACTGATATCACTCCCTGGCCCCCCAAAAAGTTAAACATCTTCAGAAGGATAGCACTCAGAAACAGAGCGTGACTTCCAGTCAATGGATAGATGACGTAGGACACAAGGACATAAGAATTTGCTAGGCGAAAGAAGACTGAGGTCCATCTAGTTTGCCTTCCGCCACCTTGGCAGTCGCTTGACATGTCGTGTCTCAAACTATATACTGCATCCATTCACGAGATATTATTTTCTGACAGAAATCTATCTTGAAACAAATGACATTTTCTTGCTTCCATAAGTACAATTGCCTGGTGTAGATGTACCCTAGGTCTTTTGTCCTTCCCTTCTCTCTATTCCTTTGCTGTCTCTGATTTCACAGGCACTGCAAGCTCCCTGGTACCTAACTCAACGGATGGCCATCTTCCTTGTGTTATTCTGAACACAAAGTCATGAGTCGGCTTGGCAGTGGGGACTATCACATTTCAGGTGATCCTGCCCTGAACTGATGTCCACATATTAGAAGGCTTCAACAGGAGTCTACCGATAGAGATCAGGAGCCAAGAACGTTCAACTGACACTTTTTCAATGATGACTTAATCCCTTTCAAGTGTACCCGATTCAATGTTTCGGCACTTTGTTTTCTTAAATTTAATTCATTTAAATAGTTACACAAGATTCACAAGTTTTCTTGAGTTATAAGGTTACGGGTTCAAACACTGTGTCAGGACTTTGAGCTTATTGTCTAGGGCTGGCACTCCAATGCATGGCTGGAGTACTGCTGCAGTACATTGTTGAAGGTGCTGTAATCCCGATGAGGAGTGGAACTGAGCGTTAACGATTCCATCGCACTATTCGAAAAAGCAAAGCGAGTTCCACCCAATGTCTTGGCCACCAATGCCACAGATAAAAAATTGGTCATTTACTTAATGACCGTTAGTGGGACAACGGCTGTGCAAATTGGCTGCTGTGTTGGCCCACAAATACACAGTCACCACGCAATAAAAATCCTGTGAGGGGGAATTTGGAATGATGTGATAAGGCATTATATCAAATGCAGGGATGATTAATAATCAGAAAAATACAAGTTACACGATGCAATTCAAATGACAAGGTATTAATATACATATATGCACAATGAGGGGCGTAGTTTAGCTAATTTGATCACATTTGGGTGGTACTTTCTGTGACGAGAGCATGATCCTTCCTTAAATCTTGCGAGATCGCCGCTCCTACTTCATGTACGCTCGTGAAATGTGTCTCAAGATTGATCTACAATACACCACAAAAGATAAATGCTTTGAGAACAAACTGCAATCACTGTGCTTTTTTTTGAAAACCCAGACAGGGAAAAAACACAGGCCAGTACTATATTACAAAATCAATAACCAAAGGCAGCATCAGCTCATGGTCACTCTTAGCACTGTTGACACACATATTTGCTTACGCTGGTGTCTTGTCTTTGATTTTGTTTCCTTTGTGGGGGACGGGGTGGGGGGGAGGGGGGGGGCGGGGGGTTGACTGTACTTTTGCTTTTGCTTGCTTTTCATTTGCTTTGTGTCTGTTTGGAGGTGATGCATTGCAATGTGCCTGTGCTCTTAATTAGTGCTGACTGCATGGTGCTGCACGTTCCATTCACTTCAGGTCTCACTCATTGTCTGGCAGTTATTGATCACATCATTTTCAAGCAAGTGAGACCCCCACGTCAGGCAGAATGAAAGCACCATTGCCATTTAATTTTCTTTGAATGAGACGATTTACTGAAACGCTGCTTAAGAGTCCTACATGGTTCCCACCCACCCACCCAACTCCTGACTAACCATTCTTTTGTCAATTACACAGATCAGTTTTATGTTGAAATCAACCAGATCTTTACAACGCACTGAGACTAATGGAGCAGAATTCCGACCCAAGGGAAGAGGAATATTCAGGGAGTGATTCTGGTGAAAACTGTGAAAATACCAAGAAACCTCGACATCTTATCTTTTTTTAAAAAACAAAACAACCCTTTCTATTTGTGTACATGTGGTAAGCTTGTAGCACATTCGTAAGGTTACTGTGTTTTTAGACTGAATTTTATGGACAGAAATGGTAGTTAGGGGTTTATCGCCGGGCTCAGTGGCAAAATTCTTGAGGACTTGGGGTGGCAACGCCTTGGGATGTCCTCCCGACGTGAAAACGCTTTACAAACATCATTCGCTGTTAGTGTTGAAACCAGGCCAACGCAACTGGGGTTCAAATCTGTGTTTGGTATGTGTTGGATTGGTTAATTTCAACCGAAATACAAGAGGAAACACTACAAAACTGATTCAAATTTTCCAGGCTCAAGAAGAATTGAAAATCAACTAGGAATTTGGCTCCTGATCAATATCCAGTGACATCCGTTGAAAAGTGTAGGTTTGAGTCCTGGTCTGTGCGATCTTTTTGCTTCCTGATGAACAAGATTTTAGCATCCGTGTGAGATACACTTCACTATAATTTCATAACTGTCCCTTATGTATGACAAAATAATGCCACTTGTCAGTTCTCAAATACCCATGCACAATGTACTTCAAGCTCTATGTTCACCCACAGAAATACCAAATATGTAATGGAACTGCAAAAAAAATCATACCTTTTTCAGAGTTAATATTCGGTCTGTGCTTACAGGAAATAATAATAATAATCCTTGCATTTGATATAGTGCTTTTCTTGTCTTCTAGATGTCTCAAAGTGCTTCATAGAATATACTGTAAAGTGAACTAACTGTGTATATTTGTGGGCGAAATGTGGCAGCCAATTGTGCATAGCAGTGTCCCACAAACAGTCATGTATTGAAGTGACCAATTTATCAATTTTTTCTTAAGGGATTATTATCAGGCGTGTGGAGTAAGGAAACTTGCCGAAGGTATCGCCCTGCCAGGGGTCGAACCCACTTCTTGCACTTGAGAGATGAGTGCTCCGACCACTGAGCTACAGGACACCACACCATAAACTGTGCTTGCTGTTTATACGTGTCCATTCACATATTTCACTGCACAGTTGAATTCTGAAACAGACTCAGTAAATTAAGAGCAAATCCATGAAGTAGCAAAAACAACAGAGTGAAATTGATCCACAACATGACTACTAGTGCCTAGGTGGGTGTAACCTCCTGATTGTATCAAGCTTTCTGTAGCGGACACTAATCAGAGGGTTTTCAAGAATTAATTCCCAGTCCAGTTAGCAAGCATAATTTATCTTGCTATATGGGGGTGGGGAGGGGGGGGAGGAGAGAGAGGAAGAATGGGTGGGAGTGGATGGGGGAGATATGTTTGTTGGTAGACATCAAGTCAGCTGTTTGGTCACACATAAAGATATACATCTAGAACAGAACTGTGATTAATAAAAGACACAAGATACCCATTATGTATGTATGTGCGGTGAAATCTAAAGATCTTTGCGAGAGAAACAGATTGTAAGGCACAGAGTGCCACAGGCATGCGTTAGTACTTGTCCTCATTGATACTTTATTTTGCTCTGATCTATTTATTTTAGATGGTTCAGTTTCCCCCACCGCCCCGCAAAAAAAATGAATAAATGCTAAGAGTTTTTTTGGGGTAAACTTCCCTTTGCTCTTAATACATAACCCATTCGGTTACCACGGAGACAAGTCAAAGGTCAGCCTTCTTCAAGGCAAAGATGGCCAAAGCAAACAGAACGCTTAGAAAATGTTTCAGATGTTTGTTTTTGCACGTAATTAGGTATTGAATAAAATATAACTTAATCTAGGTGGCAAACATAATATTTAATGGCTTCGAGAACATCATAACACTCTTTGTACAGTGTAACTTCTCAAAACTCTCTGGAGACCATAGGATAACAAGAATTGACAAGTATTGTACTATACTTGAGGGTCACACGATATTTCCCATCTGTGTGCACTTCTGTCACTTGTTCTTGACAACACCAAGATTCACCATGAATTATTGCTTCCTAAATCAATGTAATCCAGAACATAACATGTCAATGGCTTTCTTTGTTTTTGTACACCGACCGAATGGATTCTATTTTATCCTCCGTTACATGAGTTGCATTTGCAACTGTGTGTTTTTTTTCCATTGCTCCGTAACCTTCAGAGCGCGGTTGTTGTTTTTGTTTTAGAAAAATATTTGAGCGCTGTTTATACACCAGCTTTATTTAAGCACATAAGCTGATGGTAGATCCCTGCGCTCTGCCACCTAATCACCCGACTGAGGCACTCGACCAGCATAAATGGAACTTTCAGTGGAAATTGGTAGCACTTCATCCCCTTGACGGGTCAGTTAGCAAAAGTCATTCCCTGGTGTGACATTGAGTCATAAAGACCAGAAAGGATACAGACTCAATCCTCAGTCTGAACTGAGTTATCTGATTGCAGTCGGGGGCACTAAAATTAGCCCAGACTATGGAAAGGGGAAACTAATGTGCGTATGTCCTATCAGCTTCTGTCTTTATAGAAAAGAAACCTTATTAACTCTAATGAGACCAGTGTCTTTATTATTAACCCACCTCCCCAGTTCAGGAGGACATGCAGAGAGCTGACAGCATGGTGGAAATGTTACTTACTGTAGTGTAGTGAGTGACCTTTGTGATCAGTAAGACTGGCTTGGATTGCAGAACTATTTAAGCGCTTGATTTTTTGAGAATGATATGCATTAAAATAGGTAAGATTTTAAACTAATGGTAACTGCACAATGTACCCGTATGAAATATTAGCACATTTCATAATTCAGTGTTTGCACACCTACTCCAGCTGTGGCTCACGGGGTTGAAGACATATCTAAGCTCTAAAAATCATTAAAAAAAAACAGACAAGTTGGTCAAGGATTAACACTTATTTGGATTATTGCTAATTTACCTGACATGTGTCTTTATAGCAAATTCAATCTCACGTAGACCTTGCTAAGATCCTTTCCCCCCCCCCCGCCCTCTGCCTCCGTTCTCCCAAAAAGGACAATTCATCTTTTTTTAAAACAACTGGAAGTGTTGGAGAGTTGCATGAACTCATTAGGATTCAAACCCAGAACTAGTTGATCTCAAGAGGAGTCACTAAACTACCAGGGAATGGTTGAGCTACCAGTGACGTGTCTCCCAATGAGTGGCACTCAGTGGATCTGACAGTTAAGGAGACAGCAAAGCAACGAGGGAAAGAACACAGAGTGAAATTAACAATGGTAACTGATGATCAGCTGTCCCTTGTCCCTGCGAAGTCTCGGCCACAGATCTTCACACCATCAATCTGATCAGAGCAAGAGGTAATGCACCACAAAGGTGCAGAGAAACTGCTTGAAAGGAGGGGGGAAAAAAAAGCCGAAACTGGTGGGAAGCAGTTGTCCTATCCACAAGATGTACTGTACTCTCCCACCGTCAATGCAACCTCACAGCTCATAAATAAATGTCACGTTAGCAGAGTTTGGCCGAGGAAAAAAACAAATAGACACCCCAGATGAAGAATATTGGAATGATAATCAGTAGATTATCAAGTACAAAGAGCTATGCTGGGGCGGGAGTACCACCTTAGCCATATATGATGTATAACTAATCCCCAGTACTCACAGAGATGAAGCAGCAATCTCCCTTTCTGATTGATTAAAGTCCATTACATGAGCTGTCTCACAAGGTAGTTTTTAACCATAGGGCAACTATGGATTAAAAAGTCTCCATAGAACTCAATTTATTTTCAGAGTAAAATTTTTTTTTCCCCCCCCCCGCTGTTGCATTTAATGTACTACAAAGTAAAAGTCCATCACGTACTGCAACATTTGGGCAGAGGTGTCAACCCTGAGGGAATTAGCAGCCATCAGAATAATGGCACAGAGGTGAATAAGAGTGGCTTCTTTAGATCGCAGTAATTAGGAACCCCCCTTTTTTAAGTCGATTGGGACGTTACTTTCCTGGATAATAAATGCCCCTCCAACAAACCCCTAAAAAAAATCTGGTCACCCACTCCACGACTTGTTTGTGGGACTCTGCTGCGAGCAATTAACTGCCACGTTTCACACACACATTACACAGTGAATCCGGTTTACAATCTGCCTTGTGAAGCGCTTTGACACGGCTCAATGACATGCTAAGGCGCTGTATCAGGTGCAAGGATTATCATTGTCATTCGCTGGTGTTGTCTCTTAAATTTTGTTTACCACCTATAAAGCAGACAGTCACTACACTTTACAGAATCACCTGTGTAGTGTTTTGAGATGCCCCCCCCCCCCCCCCATGTGAACGGCATCAAATCAAATATAAAATGATTATTTCCTATAGTTATGACTTACATTCTGATACTGCAACATTTTTGCATTTTGTAGCTGTTACTCTGCTTCCAGGTCTCTTTGACACTCAGAATCCGTTCCCTGAGCTCTGCCAATACCGCGCTAAACTTGACTACCGGAATGTGCGTTAACAGCGGTGTGATTCCTCTCTCCCCCACCCGACTGACTTATTAGCCCCAGAAAAGAAACCATCTCGAGACATTTCCTCAACGGTTAGGCTGAGTGGAAGGAATCCTCTGTGGGTTCTGCATAGCATGTTCTCAATTGTAAATGTCCTTTATCGCGCAGCGAGAGAGAGAGAGAGACAGAGGAGGTGAGGAAGATGAAGGCAAAAGTCCTGTGAACAACCTGATGCCCGCACAGGCAAATCGATTCCGAAGTGTATTTTATGGCTTGACTGTATTGGTATTGGATTTCCCACATGGCTCTAAACACATGGTTTCTATCATATGACATCTGCAAAAGTCATTTTCTGCGAATTTCTTCCTATCAAATACACGGAGAAAGAAATGCACGAAGGCGTAGAGCTTGTTTTTATCCTCACTCTTGTTTACAAATATAATTGGGCAGTTGGGGCCACATCCATGCTCAATGACTGGTTGTAAATCACAGGGTGAAACATTCCACATTTAATAACAGAGTCAACGTGATATTGTGTTTCCAGTCAGTATTAAAACTGTGTTGGTTGTACCATGGTCTATTGCGCTTTGCTATACAAAGGGATAACAGAACGTTGGAGCTCAGTGGTTAGAGCACTCGCTTAACAAGCGTGAGACCTGTGTTCGAATCCAGGCTGGTCAGGGCGAAACCATGGGCAAGGTTTCTTACTCCACACGCCTAATAATAATCCGTCAAAAAAAAAGCACAATAATAACTGCTGTGCGCAATTGGCTGCCACGTTTCACCCACAAATATACAGTCAATTCACTTTACAGTATATTCTGTGCAGGGCTTTGAGACGTTTAGAAGACGTGAAAAGTGCTATATCAAATTCAAGGATTATTATATTGTATTATTATTGTATTCAACTTAGATTCGATTAGATCAGCCACGATCTAATAGAATGGTGCACCAGGCTCGAGTGGCTGAAATGACCTCCTCCTGTTCCTATGTTCATAACCCTTCCCTCCTTTTCCCTCACAAGCCACTGCATCATAGTTAGATGTTGAACACAGGCAGACACATCCCTCGAGGAGAAAGAGAGCAAGAGGGTGGATTATCACCAGAGAACTATCCGAGCCTGACCTTGAACACCTTGTACTCCTCCAGGAGAGAAGTTATGAAGTGCTATTGGCACAAGCTTGGCATTACGTCCTCCACCCTGCTTTCTCAGCCAGGAGTTGGGAGGCCCAGGAAAGGGGAAGAGAGCAAAACGAAACACACGAAAGCAAGATGGAAAATCAATGAATCGCCGTGTTCTTTTGCTCCCGCAGTGTCGCCGTGAGTTTAATAGTTCAATAATTGAGCCAGTGTTAGTGCGAAGATTCCTGATTCGATCCTCAGCCTGCGCTGAGTTAGTTGATCTCATTTGATCCCATCTCGTGGGACTGGAATTATAACAACAACGAAATCAGCAAAGGTGCTTTGCCTCCTGATCCTTATCCAATGCGTGTGTGGATGGGCAGCACGTGAGGACAGGGCTCAGCTGTTTTGACCTCATCCCCTCATCCTGTGATCAAATAGACCAACATCAAGGATACACGCATGAATAATGGTCACATATGCACAGTCCTAAAAGGTGAACGAGACTCAATGTACGAAAAAGATGTCAAATGCCTTTAAGAGAGGAGCGAAGCGAAATTGGAAGGAAAAATATTGAGTGCAGTTAATTTATTTCATATTACAGTATCCATAGTGTACTTGTTCGAGCTGACTAACCAGTCATTTTTAATATATATATTCCAGGCAAAACTTGTATCATAGCATCTGGTCTCTAAGTCATGTTGACTGTAAATATAACCAAAACAATGTGATGTGGCAAAGTTATATTGTGACATTACATATGTAGCAATGCTGCTTGACCCTGAAGAGGAATCGGGCAGTCTCCTGTGATGCTTGTGCTGAGTTAAATTGCACAACGAAGATAGATTCAGAATACAACCTACCAGAGCTCAGCTCTGTGCCAGTTCCTTAACAGTAGCACTCACACTACCAACTTCACACACTTGCCAAGAGTTTTCGATGCACTGACCTGAATCTTCACTTGCAAGATTACTGTGTGCTACATAAATCCTTCCCATCGCAACAAATACTCTTTAGATTATTCTTTTCCTGGCAATGAAGAAGCATCTCACTCCTCAAACCTTCCACTCCCATCCATCTACCCAACTACAGTGACAGTCATAAACTTTGCCATGAATATTTTCCATGAATCGCTGACAAGCTTCCAACTCCATACAGAATGGCCCCAATAATAATAGTAATAATAATAATAATCCTTGCATTTGATATAGCGTTTTTCACATCTTCTAGACATCTCAAACCGCTTCACAGCATATACTGTAAAGTTGAATTGACTGTATATATGTGGGCGAAACGTGGCAGCTAATTGCACTCAACAGTGTCCCACAAAGAGTTGTGGATTGAAATGAACAATTTATTAATGGTTTATTTTTGAGGGATTATTATCAGGCGTGTGGAGTAAAGAAACTTGCCCAAGGTTTCGCCCTGCCTGGAATTGAACACAGGTCTCTCATTTGTAAGGCGAGTGCTCTAACCACAAAGCTACAGGATTTGACTACCACTGAACTACAGGACTCCACTAATGTACTTGGGATGTACACATAATGTACACATACAAACTTGGGAATATAAACAAGGCTTAAATTTCAATCTATGACTGTCTGGGGGACACTGCTGTGCACAATTGGCTGCTGAGTTTCGCCCACAAATATACAGTCAATTCACTTTACAGTATATTCTGTGAAGTGCTTTGAGACGTCAAAAGTACTACATCAAATGCATGGATTATTATTAGGATTATTACGAGTAAAACATGACCCTCAAAAGCAGCCAATTCCTGAATATCTATGAAAACTGGGATTCAAGAGAAATTAAATCTCTGATTTAGAACACGGAATTTCACCCCACTAGTACCAGCCTTACTGCCTCCCATATCGTCTACATTTTGGTGCTGAAATGCTGCTGAAGTGCTCAGAGGAAGAGTTAATTGAAACTAGATTGGCACCAGTTTAATGGATCTGTGTACTGTATATTCCTGGGAGTAAAACTCTGCCCTAACCACTTACAAACCCCTTTACTTTGGAAAGAGATCCTGTAATACCAGAACTATTCCTGTTCACGGTGTGTGCTGCCAGTATTGCACATGGATGGTGTGGCAGCAGTTCAACTCGCGACTCATAAACACTTATATTTACATCGCAAGGCCAAAGGTTAGAGAACCTACTTAAAACTGACAAGGTGAAAGCAAATCACATTAATTATGAAAACAGGAAACTTGCCAATTAACTGCGAACCAGGAAGGAGAGCTATGTTGACTTTCAATCCATTAAAGGTGAGTAGCAAAATATTTGGGATCAAAGATAAGATTTTTCAAATCTGGTCCAATGCCTTGGAATGGAAATTTCATTCTCCGGGAGGACGGATGCTTTAACATCCTCAACCCAATTTCAATCGGGTTTGAGTCCACAGCACAAAACAAGTTACACTGTGAAATAATTGCGACTAAATTAGAAGCCTTATTTAGCGACACCACACATAGTGCAGGTGTCCTGGTAAAAATAAACCGAGTGCTTCATTTAAAACATAAACTGTATCCTTCTATCTCTCCCTTCTCCAAAATATGCTGATTTGAAAGGGTGCAATTCTATGGGTGTCACCTGCACTCCAGAACATTATTGTCATGAGCTCTTTATACAGTTATCTTTAATTCCATTTCCTTTTTCATTCTTCGTATCTCTTAACAACTTTAGTTCCCAAATATCTATCCATCCTCCTTTTAAAATATCTTGTTCCATTTTGAGTTATTGTTTGAGGGGCAATGCATTTAAAGTTTCTGACAAATATTTGTATTAAGAAATGTTTCCTGGTTTCACATATAACCAGTTCAGTTCCAATTTAAAATGATTTCCACTTGTTCTAGATTTGGCTACCGGAAGGAAGAATGATTCCCTATCTACCTAGTTTTCTTAATTATATTCATTATTCCCTTATTATCTTAAGCACTTCAATCAGATCATTCCTTATCTCCACAGCTTCAGGGAATCCAACCTAGCTTTATTCAGTCTCTCATCAGTGTTAACTCTCTTCATGCCAGGTGTTAAAGTTAATCAGCTGTGACTCAATGGGTAGTGTGTTCAAGCTCCTTTTTGGAACTTAGAGCTGAAAGTCTTGGCTGACATTCAGCCACAATGTTGGGGGGAAACGCTGAATTGCTACATACTGTCCTGTTGATGAAACATTAAACCAAAGTCTTGTCTCCGTGTTTAGGTGGATGTGAAAGATCCTGTGACAGTATGTTCTGTGAAGCGCTTTAGAAGATGTTGAGAAAACGTGAAAAGCGCGACATTGAATGCAAAGATTATTATTATTATTATTTTAAAAAGAGAAAGAAATTTCTCCTGGTGTCCTGGCATACCCCCCCACCCCCCCCAAAAAAAACTAGCCATTCATTTCACGGTTGTCTGTGGGACATTGCTGTGTGCAAATTGGCACCCAGTTTCACCCACAAATATGCAATCACTTCAACAAGTGTCAACATCATCAGGTCCTATATCGAATGCAAGGATTATTATCTCATTCTGGTGAATTGTCATCAGACATCTTCTACGGTGAGTCTATCTTTCCCCAAATGAGATGGGAAACTGAATGCAACATTTCACACAAGGTCTGAGCAGCACTCTGTACAACCGTAGAAGTACTTTGCACCTTTTATGTTCTTGTGATAAGCTCCGAGATCGCACAAGCCGTTTTGATTACTCTCTGAACCTGTAAACCCAATACCACAATGTCCTTCTGTTCATGTGCACTTCGCCAAGTGATTCTCCATCGAGGTGGGAGGCTTCGATTCGCTCTCTTTGACAACACTGTGTATAAGGCTGCCTGAAAAGAAAGGCATGTAAGTACAGTGAGAGGGGAGCGATAGGTCACCAACTCACTGGGAAACTAAAATGTTTGCAGGGGATTATTCTGCTAATACTGTCCGACAAGATAGCCTGCAGTTGCCTTAAGACGTGGGAGTGCAATATCTTGACACGCCTAAAAGTTATGTATTTTCCATTTGTCAGCATTTTGCAGCCAACAAGAAAATGAAGTTTGTATAGAGCCTTTCATGCCGGGAAGATGTCCCAAGGCGCTAAGGAAAAGTTTCATGACTCCCAATCCCTGGTTTCATTGCAAAATGCGTCTGGAATTCTTAAACACATGCAAGGGTGATTTGCAGAGCTGCAGGTCTTAATTAGGTTTCAAACTCATTTTCATATCGAGATGGATTGATAGCAATCAAAGTGGTAAGATCTAGACATCAGCGAAATATTATGTTGTTTAAACAGTCATTCTTTGACAACCCAGGGTTTGTTTCCCTTCAAGAAGAACTGACTTTAATAAAATACCAGAACATTGTGACAAATATGCCATTATGCATGTATTCTGGCTGAGGATAATTTTGACAAGGGAATTTTGCCTTTAAATATGATCAGATTATAGGAACTGTGATAAAATAACAGTGGCAAATATGTGACACCTTACACAGTTCATTAGCTTGTCTGCACTGTTAGCTACACCGTGTAATTTGTTGCTTAAATCCATTTATTCAAGCCAGTATGTTTGTAAGAACCCACAAAAATCTATGTACCACAAGGGATTATGCGCATATATTTAAATGACATTCAGCCTTGAACTGTTCTGTGTGTGTGTCCCCCACCAACCCTCACCACCCCTCCCCAATGTAATTGTCTGTTCTGTTTAAACATCCTTATAATGCCAGTGGTTTCTGCTGTGGTGAAGTTATGTTTCAAGCTGATTCCTGTTTATTATTTCAAGAGACATGCCATCCTGCTGGTAGGTTGGAGAGGTGAGCAATTATTCTTAACAGGCCTAAGTGATTACTAAACCATTATGTACAACATTTTGACAGGCAGCTCGTCTGCACCATCTTCACCGTTTGAGTTGCGTTGAACAGCCGGGAGCAGCTTATGGGGTCTAAAACGTAACATTCATAACAAGAAGTCCCAAATAGCAACACCAGCCAGTATCTAGACACATGTTAATGCCAACTTGCAGGAACAGTTTCCCAAATCAAAAGTGGTTTTAGATTCCGCCTCCGCTCTTGGAACTCAATTCCCAGAGTCCCTCCGACTCGCTCCCTCTCTCGCTCCTTCCCCTCGTTTAAAGTCTAGTCTCGAAACGCAAGCTCTTTGAGAGTTATTTCACTCATCTTTCCCTTCCCTTGGGGTCTTGGGTGCTCAGCCGGATGAAGATCAACTCACCAAACTTCACTGCGGGCGAGAGGGAAAAAGGAAACGTAACATGACTCGTCCAGTCCACAAATACACGGTGTCAATGTGACCAAACACAAAGTAACATTGAAAGTGGCAACTTAGCAACCCGTATGACAGAACAACAGCAACAACTTGCGTTTACATTTCCAGCCCTCACCCAGGGTAGTGTCCCAGATTGCTTGATCATGGCCGAGCTGGGTGGGGAGAAGTGGCCGCGATCAGGGTTGAAGAGGAAGGTCTTCAGCGACCCACTGAAGATGGTGAAGGAAGTGGCGAGATGGGAGGATAGAGGGAGTGTTCCAGAATTTCAGCTACGCTCTTTCTCTCTCTCTCACACACACACACACACACACACACCCTCTCTCTGTCTCTGAAAGTCGGAAAGTGTTGCAATAGGAGGAAAAGGAATGGAAACCCTCAGCTCCATATCTGACCTGGATAAAAGGATTCACTTCGGATGTAAGGTTTCAGCAAAAAGGAACTTTTTTTTCAGTCCCTACGAGATGACCTACATTACAACAACGCCTCACTGAGCGTGAACAATCGGTGTTCTTTTTTTAAAAAAAACACAACTCTTTACAAACGTTTTTTTGCACCAATTTTTCTCACGGGGTCTGAACACAAATTGAACACAATTCGAACTCGGTTTACAGACACACTTCCACAAAAAAAATTGCAAATTATCGGCAAACGGACGCATTTCAGCCCATATGTTTCGTCTTAATGACTGTATTATTTACAGATCGGTAATCAAAACTAGCAAATGTACTGCCCCTTGTCTTGTAGAAAATGTTAATTGTCTTGATCCCGCATGTAGTGCTGTATTTAAATTGCTTCACTTAAGACAGCACACACTCGCCAAGCCAGACTAAAGCAGATTATTCTGTCTGGCATTGCTGTGTGCAGCATCTGTGTTAACAGAATTTATTTCTGCAGTGATTCTCAACTCCCTGTTGTGTATTCAGGCAATGTGTAGGCTTCCTCTGGCTAGTCAGCTAGCAGCAGAACATGATCAAGTATATTTTTATATTAAAAAAAGACACTTCTCTGCCTATCCAGTACATATCTTGCAATGAAGTAACATGATTTTATTCTTCCTCAGTAGCTGTGGCTTCATAATTTTTGATGAATGTGATCCGATAAACTGGGAAAAGATTCAAAACAGCAATCTGTTAAAAAAATAACTTTGATCCGACCTAAATTATAAGTGAACATTTTTTTTAAACATCTACTCACGCAGACTGTTAATACTGTATAGTGTTACATCCAAGACTGTACATGACTAGGCTCAGCCCTTTCAAAAGCCATGCTTAGTGTACTGTAGGCATGTAGGCACAGACATTCACTAATATTGTGTTAATCATTAATATCAAGTCACTGGAATTCCACAGTTGCTGCAAGCCCGGTGCCCAAGAATGAACAATTTTGCTAAATCAGCAAAGACAGTTGTCAAGGTTACCTATATGTAATCTATTTAACTGGTTCCCAAAACACCAATCAAGGTCAGATAACTCAGAGAAGGAATACCATACGAGTGAATTCATACAGTCCACAGCTTTGTATCAAGACAGCAGGGAAGAAAAACTCATTAGGAAATCAAAAGCTAATGTAAAATGAGTGAAGTGTTAATTGTCAGCCTCGTGCCTTTACACGACCCAAGAATACATCTACATTAAACAAATAACGTGGTTTGCAAAAAAAAATGACAAGTCAGGTGAACAACCGGTGTGTTCCACATTACCTGACGTCGAACAGAACGAAACCAAGTGTTCAGTGGATTTGCATACGAAAAAAGGAGAGTAATTGTATCTATGGGGAAGTGGTGTGAAACAATCAATTGTGCTGGCATCAGCAGAATACAGCTTGTTAAAGTCTGCTCTGTATAATCAATCTGGATTGCAATATGTAGATGTCGTAGCAATGACAGAGCAGCTCACTGGCTGACTGCAAATTAAATTCACAAAATCTGGCACGTCTGATCTGATGTGCTTGAGGTTCTACACTGCTAGACCTTTGCCGTCACTTTATCTGTAAATTGTTGCATATTTTTCGCTCGCAGTGTGATGTCGGAGAGACTCGCTAAACAAACGCTCGCTCCGAGCAACTAATCTATTGTTGTCGGGAGGATTTGAAATGGAATGAAAAACGTTAAGGGTTAGAGAGAAAAAAAAATCCTCAGCCCCTTGACTGGGAGATGGGAAAAATTAAATTTAAAAAAAAACCCAAAGCAAATAAAGAACCTTCCAACCCTGGATCTTGTGTTGATCGGGGAAAGGTGCTCGTCCCTCGTGGGTCAGGTGAAATCACCGATTGTCTTAAGATAACCTCTTGTATTGAGCTGCACTGAGCGAGCGTTGCAAAGATCCACGGTCCACTTCACAATACCAAAAGTAGGCTGCCGCCTGACAATCTAAAGGAGCCCTGATGGAAGAATATGTCAAAAGACTTTTGAAAAGAAGCATGTGAAAGGACTGTGACAGAGATAAATGAGAGGATCCTGGCAGAGGTTTCCGTGATTGCTGTGTGGTTGTAAGGGTTATTATCATAATCATTTTGAGGATATTACAATTATTGATATACAGTATTGTAACAGAATGGTCATATTTTGACGATGATGTATTAGAATAGAATAGCCGGGTGAGCCCTTTAGTATTTCACCGTGTTGCCGCTTTTGTTGCAGTGAGGTAATATAATAATAGTAATAATCCTTGCATTTGATATAGCGTCGAATCATATCTTCAAGGCACCTCAAAGCATTTCACGGGAATACATTGTAAAGCAAATGAATTGTAAGTGTACATTTTGTGGGCAAAACCACAAAATATTTCAAGTATTTAAAATATCGGTGACTTATGCAATGGGAGATTTTTTGGCAGTTCCTCTATGGGCGTGTGGCAAAATGGCTCCTTTGGCTGGTGAGTTTTGGGCAACCTTCAAAAACAAATGTTTTGTGTCATTACCAAGCTTGATAAGCGATATCGTGAATCATTGTAGTTTGACATGTATATGATCATTGATAATCCTTTCATAGCACAATGCAGTGGCTGTAATAAAACCGGGGCTTTGTTCATTGGCACTTATTATAATATTTAATATTTAAAATCCAGTTTCATCCAACAGATCTCTGTTTGCTAACATTACACTGCTCTTTACACCAGATGACTAAAACATGTGCTCCTTTGTATCGATGTGTTAATGGTAAATCAAAACTAGCTTGTTCCTGTAAAACTGGCACTGCACTATTTTCAACTGTCCCACACGTTTTGTTTTTTTTGGCGGGGTGGGGGAGTGGGGTGGGTGGAAGAGTTGGTGAACAGGGAGTAAGAAAGAGAAGAGCTGTAGAGAGATATATATTTTTTTAAAACCTCATAATGACACCCTTTTGGGGTCCCACATTCAAGCAATGCCAGTCTACCCTCATGATCAAATAGGCTGTCGACAGTCACGGATTATAATAATAATAATAATAATCTTTGCATTTTTATATAGCGCTTTTAACATTTTATCGACATCTCAAAGCACTTCATAGAATATACTGTAAAGTGAATTGACTGTATATTTGTGGGCGAAACGCGGTAGCCAATTGTGCATAGCGGTGTCCCACAAACATTCAAGGATTGAAATGACCAATTTTATTTGATTACTGTGGTTTTTGGCAGGGATTATTATTAGGCGTGTGGATGAAGGAAACTTCCCGAAGGCTTCGCCCTGATCTGCCTGGATTCGAACACAGGTCTCACGCAACTACTAGTACAGGATTAAGGTCAGACTCTTGGGCAGGCAGGATATTGAGGTCAATGGAACCATAGGCCAGTACAAATCACCATCTTTAGCAGAGGAGACACCTGGAAATAAAGTCCATGTACAATACTCCAACAATCATGTTGTCCTAAAGGTACTGAGGACAGGCGTCTGGAACCATTCCTTTAGTTACAGTGACTCCTGGGGCATCAGTTCAGTTAATTGGGTTTCGGACTTCATCGTGCTGACACAAGAGACATGAGCTGGGTGCAATCTCATGTCAGTTGGGCCTGATGTTAAGAGAGTGAGATGGTGTAGGCGGCAATGAAACAAGGAGTGCGAGACCAGCCTTGTGACACTGTCAAACTGCACTCAGCACACACAGGGCAAGTTGTTCTTGTGCTTTCAATCCCAGTTACTGATGTCACCCAATGGTATTCTGACAGCACATTGATCACCGGAATGTATTGACAATCTCAGTATTGCAGAAAACCGTCCATGGCTGTCATTTAGCCTGGAAATGAAAGGCTTTCTAATAGCCTTCATAACCAACGTGGTATTGATTTATAACGTGTATTATGGTTTTTAGGTATAATCAAAGGAAAATACCGTGATTATTTAGAGTTCTGTGTGCAGGAGGCAAATTAGTATATAAAAGCGGATCTACTGACCAAACTGCAATTAGTTTTGACAGCATTTATTAACTGTCGCTGAGGTGGGTGACTGGGAGCATGGTGGTGGTGGTGGGGAATGAATTGACTGTGTATTTATGGGTGAAACGTGGCAGCCAATTGCACACAGCAGTGTCCCACAAAGAGTCATGGATTGAAAAGACCAATTGATGACTTTTTTTTTCTTCAGGGAGTATTATTATTATTGCTTCCAACGACACCTTTATTTCTGGTAAATTAGCGCAGGGTTTATTTTGTTTTCGAAAGGTGTGGGAGAGCGTGTGTTGTTATGCGGGGGAAAATAAATATTTCACTCACAAACTGAACAGAAAACAGGAAGAATTAGCAGTCAGTCCAGTCCAGTCAAACACCCACTAGCAGCTGGATTGAAGTGCCATTGTCAAAGGCCAAACAAATGGTCACTCACTTGCCATTTTGCCTCAGCCAAAAGTGGAGGTGGGGTGGGGGGGGGGGGGGCGGGGGGAGGGGAATAAAATGAATTAAACGAAATAGAACAAAAGTGACAACTCCTCTCAAAACAATATCGATCTAAATGGTGATCTGTCACTTGAGGGGATTTATACTGTCACTCGTGGAGCTCCTGTAACTCAGTGGTTAGAGTACTCGCCTTACAAGCGTGAGACCTGTGTTCCAATCCAGGCAGATCAGGGCGAAACCGTGGGCAAGTTTCCTTACTCCACATACACGCCTAATAATAATCCTTCCCCTCAAAAATCACAATAATAAAAATTGGTCATTTCAATCCACGACTGTTTGTGGGGACACTGCTGTGCGCAATTGGCTGCCGTGTTTCGCCCACAAATATACAATCAATTCACTTTACAGTACTGTATGTTCTGTGAAGCGCTTGATAAGATGTGATAAGCGCTATATCAAAGGGAAGGATTATTTATTATCAGTTGGACCTCTATTATTGCACAAAGGATTATTTACACCAAGGCTCTGAAACACCCTCACTGTAACACAGTCAGGTCTGGAAGCAGTTTGCACTGGAAATGCCTAGACATGGTAATGTTGGTCTGAAAGTAATTCAATGCAGAGTGACTGGATATTGTATATGCATCAGCAGAGAGGTTTTCTAGCAGCAATTCACTTTTTTCAATAATTCAGCTGGGGTGACTAATATTATAAATCTGCTGTGTTGCTGGCATGTCATCTGCAACAGCGGGAAGCAAGCAGGTTAATCGTTCAAAAATATTTCATGGTGTTTTAAACAATTGTAGTTAACAATATCGAGGAGAGGAATGAGCCTGTGGGTAATAGACCTACTGTAAACACTGCCTATCACGCAATCGGCTGTCGTGCGAAATGTAAGGCTGAGATTTTCGGCCCTTCATAAAGCATTCCTTAATGATAATAATCCCTGCATTCGATACAGCGTCTTATCACGCCTTCGAGATGTTTCAAAGCACTTCACCGAATATACCATAAAGTGAATGGACTGTATGTTTTGTGGAAAACTAATAATAATGATAATTCTTGTGGTGAGTATAAAAAGGAGTCAGCCCATTCTGATCCAATTTGCATTATTTCCTAATAGGATTCCTTCAATAAGGAATCTACGTCATGCTCTGAAGGGGGCTTCTGTACAGTCTCCAGATTAGTTGACGCCAATCTCACAGGGGTATTCTGATCTGACCTGACTGACGTCTAGAAAAGTCTTTCCGTCCGTGCAGATCAATCAGAATGAGGCTTCCTCAAACAGCCACACACTGGGGAGGAAGGAGAGAAATCAAGAATACAATTCACATATCCAAAACAGATTAAAGGAGGTTTTCAAAGCGAACACTATAACAAATTGTTCATTTCAATCCATGACTGTTTGTGGGGACTCCGCTGTGAACAATTAGCTGCCGCGTTTCACCCATAAATATATACAGTCAATTCACTTTACGGTATATTCTGTGAAGCGCTTTGAGACGTCTAGAAGATGTGAAAGTGCTATATCAAATGCAAGGATTACTATTGTATTATAACACAGAATACTCACTGGGCCCCAGCAGTAAACAAACAACCTGTACAGTGTTTAGTGGTGTAACAGTGGAAAAACAACAACAACAACTTGGATTTCTACAGCGCCCTCCATGCCAGACGGCGTCTCAGAGCACTTCGCCAAACAGATCCCGAGCCAGGGGCAGGGGGAAAAAGGAGACTGAAAGCACGGTCGAAAAGAAAAGTCTTTAGGCGCGACCTGCAAATAGGAAAGGAGTGGGAGGTTGGGGATGGGGGCGGTGGGGGGTGTGGCGAGGTGAAGGGAGTGAGGGAAGGAGTTCCAGAGCCTCGCTGCGTAGTAGCTGAAGACGCGGCCGCCGAACGGTGGAACGGAAATCAAAAACCCCAACAACGACAAAATACAAAATGCTGGCAAATCTTTGCCGTCGGGAACACCAGATTGTAACTACGTTTGAAGATGGTGCTGATCATCGTGGAAAATTATTTTCGATTCCGGAGGCTGAAGGTGACATTTCCAGGCTCAGGTGACTCGGAGTACGAGTGCAGGTGGCCAGCCACTTGCTGACAAAGGAAATGTGAATCAAAAACTGCTGAATTTTTTTTTAATATCATTTTCTGGCGTCAGTATCAGCAGACCGACTGATGTAAAGTGCCCTAAAACCCAATGTCGATCGGTTTAGCTTCCCCTGAAAGACCTGGGGCAAGTGACTCTCATCACTGAGACTGAGACAGTACCAATCCTCGCTCAGCTGTCGTCAAGGATGCGAGTTTTTGTATTGAGTATCCACAAGCATCAAATCCGTCGTTGTGTTTCCACATGTGCTGGGTTTGCGCCGAGCTCCGAATAGTCTGGCTAAATGTATTCATCTGCGTACCGAGCCACAATGGTTTTCAATTTCAAATCAAAAGCCACACTCGTGGACCCAAGTATTGGGTCTTCAAGCAACTTTTTCTCGACAGGTAAGTGCACACAGTCAGGCTAGCAAATAGCACGCTGCTAAGCAGCTAGATGGTGACCGTTTTCCCTGGAAATCCCTTAATCCCTTAGTCAAACATCAGTGGTTGGTGATTCCATCTCATTAAATTACCTAACTGACCTCACAGCATCTTCCCCCTCCTCATGCAGTGTAAATGGCCAGGAGGATCTCGACACTCACGAGTTGAGTGTCCTGTCAAAGTTGACCTGTCAAACTTGGCTCCTGTGACGAGGAGTATATTACGAACACAAGTTCGTAATATCGTAACTGTTACGATTGCTGAATAGCGAACGGAGGTGAAAAATGTTTGCAAACCTCTTGGGCTTCATGAGACTGCAGCTGCAGATAGAATAGCAGGGTTGCATCTCGGACGGTAGCTTTCAACCAGTGGCTGTTTAAACGAACCTAAAAGATGTGCCGGATCGCTCTGAAGCCAGCTCCTGAGGTCTAGATTGTTACTCCACTTTCGCTCTGTGTTGCACTGTAACTGGCTTGATCTGCTGGCACTACATCAGCCCGGGTTCCAAGTGGAGCTCCTGTAGCTCAGTGGTTAGAGCACCCGCCTTGCAAGCGTGAGACCTGTGTTCGAATCCAGGCAGGTCAGGGCGAAACCTTGGGCAAGTTTCCTTACTCCACACACGCGCCTAATAATAATCCCTCCAAAACAACAAACAATAATAAAACTGCCCATTTCAATCCACGACTAGTTGTGTGGACACTGCTGTGCGCAATTGGCTGCCGCATTTCGCCCACAAATATACAGCCCATTCAATTTACAGTATATTCTGTGAAGCGCTTTGAGACGTCTAGAAGGCGTGAAAAGCGCTACATCAAATGCAAGGATTATTATACTATCAAGAGGCGTGGAAGGCGAGAGGGTTAGGTTGGGAAGATGACCCAAGGCACGGCCAAAGAGGAAATGTCTTGAGACAGGCCTTGAAGGATGCGAAGGAGGAGTGGGGGGCGAGGTGGAGGGGCTGCGGGGATAGAGCTCCAGCTTAGTTGTGAGTCTAAACACAGTGATAGGCACGATTGTGTTGGATAGACTCTTCATCCTCTGCATAACTGCTTGGTGTATTGGAGAAGATCTGGTGGGTTCCGTCGAGGGTAATTCACAACTTCCTCGAATTACTTGACTTGACTGCATTGGTTTATTTCTACCTCAGTCACCTCTTGCTCTACTTCTTTTCCTAGCCGTCAGTGAGGTCTCGTTCCCATTGATTATTCAATCAAACATAAGATAGGGCAGGAATTTGGTGTCTGATTCATTGGCGCTGCCAGACCTCACTTTCTGCAGCTGGCACCGATGATTTTATTTGTTTAAAACCGACGCGAGCAGCAAGATCAAAGAAGCAAATCCACTGTAATTTCAATTGGGTTATAAAGTTGCACAGTGTTTTTCTACATTGATCTTATCTGTTGTTTAATCAATGTACCCCCCAAAAAATACATAGGAGCCTTTTCAGATGACAGATAGGAAAAAGCTCCAACCACCCAATAAACAGTTACAAACTTCTTTTTTTTTAGCTCCTTTTTCAAAATATTGCTTTGCATTCAACCGCTGGTCCATCCAGCATTTTACCTCAGATCCATAGTTGCCGTTATTAACACAAAGTGATATCCATTAGGTGCCATTGTTAAAGAAAACAACCACACAATTGGTGTAGGATATCATACAATTCCATACCCCCCCCTACCCACCCACAAAAAAAGCACTTTCTGCAACAGAGGAAGCATTCATTCATTTTAGTTAGTGCCAAATTGATCAGCAGCAAAGTATGTAAAAGTGAGTGACTGCCTGATGGAATCATACCTTTTTGTCCTGTTAAGACTCATACTAAAAACTGTACCAGCCGGGATTAATTCATGTTTTAACAAGTCTTTGTTATATCAATACACCTTCTGTGGTCGAGCAGAATGCTCTTTCACGTGATGTGTCAGAGCACACTAAATAGTTGCTTAAAACCATATGTGTGCAACAGATCTGGCTATCACATTGCTTCCGTTAAACAATCTGCCATGATTTAATAAACTGGCCTAGCAGACTCGACAGGCTGGATAGCCTCCTCCTGTTCTTGGGAGGACACGTTGCCTTAGTAAAAAAAACAATGTCCCGTTTATCAGGTGCAAACACAGTACATTTCAAGATCCTCACTCTTGTCTTCAAATCCCTCCACTCCTCTGCAGCCCCTCTATCTCTCTGACCTCCTCTCTCCTCAAACCAGCATTCGTTGCCTTCGCTCCACCAGGTCTGGCCTCCTCCATGTCTCCCCGAATCTTCCGCTCCATCCTCGGCGGCCGTGCTTTCAGCCACTACGCCCCGAGGCTCTGGAACTCCCTTCCTCACTCCCTTCACCTTGCCCCCACCTCTCTTCCCAGTTTCAGAGCCCAGCTAAAAACCTTTCTCTTCGACTAAGCCTTTGGTCACCTTTCTACCCCTGCCCCTGGCTCATTCCCATTGTTGTGACGCGCTCTGAGACACCGTCCGGTGTGGAGGCGCAATATAAATCAAAGTTGTTGTTGTACATGTGAAATTTGATGGGAACATCACCATTACTTAACTTTACAATGTGATTCTAATTTGCCAACCTTTCCTCTCTTTCTCTCTCGCGCGCGGTTTTGTTTTCCTCATTCCCGGGATTTTGAACTCCAGTTGATAATGTCCTCAAAAGCTGCTCCCGGACCCCAACGGAACATGAACCCACAACCTTCTGACACAGAGGCAAGCTTGATAACCAGTTGAATCTCCTTGGGACGTCCTCCCGACGTGAAAGGCACAATACAAATATAATTTTGTTGTACTTTGTTGTTGAGTCAAGCTGACGCAAGATGATACAAGACATTTTTTATTAATGGATCAAACCTGCAGACTATTAGTGAAAGCTGCCTGGATCTTTTGAAAAGAAAATATGATTTGGAATTTAAGGAATACTAATTTGGGCTTGTGATTACCATTGAAATACATTTCCTTTCACCCTTTTTCTCCTTACAGGAAGAATTCAGTCATAAGGAAACACTGTTAAAAAGTTTATTCTCAGCTCGTTAGCTCAGTGTTTTTTTACATTAAAAAAAAGAGATTCTTCCCTTCTTGCTGCCACCCAGAGTGTGTTCGAGCTGACATCAGTTGAGCTGTGATGCTGGCGCTCAAGGTCTCAGATGCAGATAATGTGGCCTTTATTGCCGGAGATATGAGGTGCTCTGAGGAGTTTTTCAATGCGACAGTCTGGATCAGTACATAAGAATTTACAAAGGGAAAGATGAACGAGGTCCATCCAGTTCGCCTTTCACACCATCATGTCATAGTTTGACATGTCGTCAAACTATACTCTGTATTCTGAGATAGTATTTTCCATAATGTACACACACCAAAGCTCACAACATCACGAGCAGCAAATGTAAAGAATCCGAATCCTCACTCACACGAGTAGCATTACAAAACTTAACACGTTTGAATCATCCCCTAACTTTCGTCAAATAATAATTATTTTTTTAAAAAATCAATTTGTCATCATCTGGGTTGAAACATTTGAAAATTTGGATTAAATAGCTTGCAACACTTAACTTTCATTGTATGTGCTTGCAAAGTATATCATTTACTCAAGTGCGTTCAAATTTTAATAGTACAGTTAATTTCCTATATACTGTATTTCCACTGCATAATAAACAAATATAAATGTCTGTTGTGCAAAAATGCTGAAAAATGTTAACTAGATTTTATGTACAGTAGTTGACAATGTTTATTGTCAGCATTATGTATCACGGGATTTTTTTTTAAAAAAAACTCATTGGAATATAAATGTGGTTTGACAATGTACTAGGAACATAGGAACAGGCCATTCAGCCTGTCAAGCCTGTTCAACCATTTTATTACATCACAGCAGATGATTTTCCCTCTAGGATAGTGCATTCCACATATACACACCCTCCAAAGACAACCAAATTCAAGTGCCTAAGTGCTTTTTTTCCCTTCCAATCTTCATCCCTGATCTCCCGAAGGCATTAATTTACACTGAGATAGGGTGACAGAGGCACAGTACCTCACCATTCTTCACATGTGAGTCGAGACAATAGCGTGTCAAGTAGGCTGTCCTCTCCATAAGGAGTAGGAGGCACTGGTGATGAGGATAATTATAGTTTTCCCATCACCTTGACTTGCGATCAGCAAACTCAGCACAGAGCAAGAATCAAACATGACACTGACCGGGTCTGAATAATCACGCACGCTGCACTTAATTATTAAGGTGTGAAGGTGCGTTGTGGAACTACTCAAATAGTTGATGCGATTGTCACAGTCCCAAGGTTGTGTTATGCCCTCAAAATACTTCTCTACTGGTCTGTTATTATGATTTGTAGTAACATGTATTTTTTATATATATATATAACAAAATAATTTTGTAATTATGTTCAATGGTTACCGTTTTCTAATTTCAACCTATTTCTCTATCTTCCCCACACTCGCTTTTTGCGTCCATACTAACTTCTTCAACAGGACAGGACACTGTCAGGACTGGTCATAGCTGGACCTGCTCAGGACTGTCTACAAGTCCTTCAGGGAAACACTTCCCAGTTCTCCTGTACTCTATTCATGCGCTACAGGGTGAATTAGTAGCAGCTACCCCATGTGAAGGGCGTTTATATCAATCCAAATTGTGGTTGTTTGTTCTATTCTGAACTCCTGTATTGTGAAGTCCTGTAGCTCAGTGGTTAGAGCGCTCGCCTTACAAGCGTGAGACCTGTGTTCAAATCCAGGCAAGTCAGGGCGAAACCTTGGGCAAGTTTCCTTACTCCACGCACCTAATAACAATCCCTCAAAAAAACAATAATAAATTGGTCATTTCAATCCACGACCTTTGGGGATGCTGCTGTGCGCAATTGACTGCCACATTTAGCCCACAAATATGCAGTCAATTACAGTATATTTTGTGAAGCGCTTTGAGAAGCCTAGAAGACGTGAAAAGCGCTGTATCAAATGCAAGGATTATTATTATTATTATTTTCTGTGGCACATGAAGTGGTCAAGTGAAGCAAATCCCCCTTCCCCTCCCTGCCCATCCCCTTAGTTTGCAATATCCCACAGTGATGAGATCTGCAAAAGATACGTCAGTGAGCAAAATACTCGTAGAGAAGTGGCTGGACTTTGTGTCTGGGGATTTATAGGCATTTCACAAACCAGAAAGTCACACACACAGAGTTGGGATTAACACAACAAATTCCGTTTCCAAATAAGGCCGATTTAGACGCTGCTGTCATTCAAAAGTGATTTTTGAATAAACGCCCCCCAAAAAGCCCCCCCAAAAACCTCTCGCACAGCATTAAAGAAGAACTGAAATCCATCCCTTTTTATGCATAAACAATCCCAGTGCAAAATTCCCCTGTGGCACCTTAAAGCAGCCAGAAGTATGCATGATTTATATGTGAAGGCCAAACAAGGACAAAAATGCAGCAAACAGCCACTGGTAAGGTCAGGCCGGGGTGAAGACGACACGATTCAATGCCGTCTATTATCTGCTTCTCCTCATGTTCTCACCTGCTGTGAGGACGTCTAATCAACACAAACATCTGTAATTACCAGCAGTCAGCAGCTAAAAATCCCACACTAAGGACTGACAGTGAAAGCGGCAACCGATTCTGACTTTCTAATCACCAGCTCCAGTGCGTACATGCTCGTGTCCTTAGCCTGGCTAAGGACGCGAGCAAGCAGCAGCGTATCAGATTTGGCAACAACAACAACAAATTATATTGGTATAATGTACCAAGCTGGTATGTTGCCTAGTTAGTTAGTTAGTTAGTTAGTTTGGCATGTCTTAACTTGATGCCCTTACGGGGAGGACGGGAGCAATAATGCAACGAGTTAAAAGACGTTTGGCTGAAGCTATCTGTTTACGTCTCCCTTCCAGCTCTGTGACACATTGTGTTGTCATTATATTAAAAATAGAAGCATTCCAAGAAATCAGCAGACAAAAGAATGTACAGCAGTGATTCTTTTCCGCCCAAACTCTTAACTAATCACCACAGTTCATTTTGCTTTACATCCCTTTGAAGCCATTTTGGATCAAAGTGAAATACTTTCTTCCCCCACCCCGCCCCACCACCCCACCCTTCTCATATTTCATTTGATTTTCTCCCTTTCTTAACATATATTTTTAAAAACTCTTCCCTCTCCAACTTTCCCCCAGCTAACAGAGGCCCTGCACACCTCTGCCGGATCATCAAGCACTCAAAAGTGTGACAATATGGAGAGGTTGGGTGTGGGTGACTTGCAGTGATTCCTGCTAGTTCATTATTTCGTGCTCATAAACTTGAACTCGATGAGTATTTCATACACTTCATATGATAAATTATACCTGCTACAGTACCTGTAACATCAAAACCTTTCCAAACAATGATATCAAATCACATGTGTACAGCGTAGCGTCTTTCATATCAGGAAGACATCCCAAGGTGCTGGGAAACGTTTTTCATAGTAATTTTTGTCTAGTGCAATGACTCTACAGTTGTGGGCAGAAGAAGTGGCCAGCAAGATTCCATAACCAACCATTATTCAGGGTTATTCAGGAATTCCATTATTCGGGGATTCCAGTCTGACATATAATAATAATAAGAATCCTTCCATTGGATATTGCACTTGTCACGTCTTCCAGATGTCTCAAAGCGCTTCACAGAATATACTGTAAAGTGAATTGACTGTATATTTGTGGGAGAAACACGGCAACCAATTGCGCACCGCAGCGTCCCACAAACAGTCGTGGATTGAGTGACCAAATTACTATTGTTTTTCTTTGGAGGGATTATTATTAGGCGTGTGGAGTAAGGAAACTTGCCCACGGTTTTGCCCTGCCTGGAATCGTGCCCAGGTCTCTCACTTGCAAGGTGAGCTCTCTAACCACTGAGCTGAAGGACTCCAATTATAGAGCTACAGCTACATTGTCGGGGCAAGACTTGAAGAGAGAAATCCATTTTTTTTATAAGGATGCCACATGCACAAACATTTAAAAACAAATCTTTGCATCACATTGCGTGATTTGCCACAGGCGTTTTCATGAAGGCAGGACCCTTTTAACTTAAGTTAGGGGCTTACAGTCAATTGGTTACCAGGAATAAATGGGGCTGGTGCAAACGGTTTCAGATTTTCAATTACTGCCCATCACTTGAACAGAAATATTCACTTACCAAGTGTTTGTTGGCTTTGTAATGTACTGAGTGTTAATTAAAACACTCTCAAAACAATGTTTGGCACAAGTAGGTGATTCATAGCTCAAAACAGCCTCTTAGATAGTTGACGACCTATTATATAGAGAGTGGAAAGGACCGCCTTAAACCGTGCGATGAGTGACATGCTGTTGATCTGGTCTTTGCCAATTCAAGGCTGTTTTTCACATTACTCTCCCATTAGAACCTCCATTCTTGGAAACGATAAATACTTAGTCAGAATGATGCCCAATCCTAACGTCAAACCTGCCATGTGTAAGCTTAATAAATAATCAAAATGTGAGACCTGTTTATGGCGGATGCTCCCAGCACAGTGTTATCAGATGGCAATCTGTGTTCTCACTGTTCAGTTTGACACTTTTACTGTTTGACTACATGCTGATCTATGATACTACCATAAAATGCAAAGTGTAACTCGAGACACGACCTTTGCCGCTGTAAGTAAAATTATAGAGTCTGTAGAATAATTCATTGTCTCAAGTATCTCCAAAGAACACAGATCACTTTTCACGGATTTGACAAAGAGTGACTTTGGATGATAAAATGGACTTTGACATTCAAGCACCCCACAGGAACAGGCCATTTAACTCCCGGCTAACGTCGGTGCTGTGTGTGTGTGGTGGGTGTATATGCAGAGAAACATTCATTCGTTCTTTATCGGTGACCTATGGGAAGAAAATTTGGGCCTGTCGTTCAATTCATCGGTAAGCTTCACAAGGCACAACAACAATAACTTTCACTTATGTAGCGCCCTCAATTCAGATCCTCACATTGCTTTAGTCAGTCTTTTATTAGTCACTGACTCATATCATTGATGAGCGTCATCACTGACAAAACACTCCATCTGAACATAGAGCAGTTGATGGGATACCAAAAAGATCCATAGAGCGTTGTCGGTTCAAATTCCACATTGGGGACTTTGGGTTCATAGTCTAGCACGATGCTATGGGAGATCTGTATTGTTGGAGGGCCTGTTCTTTGGATGAAACATTAAACCAAGGTCCCATCTAAAAAATTGCCAGTTGGCTCCATGGCCATTTGCTGTGCACGTTTACACAGTCGCTGTGTTTCTACAGAAACATTCTGAAGCGTTTGGGATGTTTCAATGTGATAAGGTGCTATATCAAACACAATCAAATTCTTACTGCATTACTGTACCTCACCGCAACAAAGCCTGAAACTGCAGTTCCTTGGCAAGCTCGGCCATTGATCTTATTCCATGCCGTGCATTATTTTGCACAGAACAACATTGTTGGAGCCTGGAAAATACAACAACAAAAATGATATTTCAAGCTCAGGATCAATCCAAATCATCTCTGGGAAGTAGCCAACAAAATCATGTTGGATTCAACTTTTCAGTTATCAATTAATTATCAGGACACAGAAACGATTGCTTTTGTCCACTTGGGTGGTCACTGTACTTGTTTGTGAGAAAAACTGAAGCGAAGAAAATGAAAACAAAAATCAGGAGCTATTCTGATTCAAGACCATGAGAACAGTTTTGCCCGTGTGGTGGGGGGAGGGAGAGGGGGGGGGGGGGCAGGGAGGGGGGGGGGGGGGGGGGGGTCCTGCGGGGGGTGGGGGCTGAACACGAAAGCCAATATAAAATCTGATAACATAGATTTGCCATCAACAGAATCTCAATGTAATGTGGTAATTTCTGCAATTTCTCCAATATGTGGTGGTGATGTTTCCATGTTCACATGCAACAATTGCTTTGGCTCACTGAGTTGCTATGCAATTAATTTGATTTTTGCATTATCAGATATGTAGTTAAGTAGCGTTGAGTGTAATGGGATTATTGAAAGGATATTTTTTCTTGCCCAGCTTTGCGATGAATACCTAGGTTCACATTAACTTGTTTAACTTATTAACAAAGTTCAAATTGACTTATTTTTAACTAAAGTGGTGTTCATCGAGGTACGTAGGCATATGGCATCTCTGTGGGAGACTCTTCTGTACTGAGCTTTGATTTGTGTTAAAAAAGAAACAATCAAGATAACTCTGGTAAAAAAAATCCTACCAGATTTTATAAACATGGGCAGGAAGTTAATAAAATCAGGTAGAATTTATACCAGCAAAGGACTCGTGTTTCAATTTCCATACGTTTACCATCTTTCATGGTCGCAACAACTTAAACTCATAATTATCACGTTAAACCTGTTAAGAAGCATTGCAATTTTCACCTCTATATGTGGATGAGAATGGCCTGGCCCTTTAAGTAAAATCATCCCACTGTAAATGAATAATGTTCTGTTGGCAGGGATGTCAGCGTTTGCCAGGCAGTATTTTTTTTTGCTGCTGTGAGCTTTTCGTGACCTACCATCTGGAACAGAGATACACGTAAAAATTACTTTGGTTTCCCTGATTTCCCAATGAGGTTCATATTCCCTGTCTCCTTCATGGTGTAACAGACGCTCTGCATCCCATCTCTCTCTCTCTCTCTCTCTCTCCCTAATGCCACTTGGGAGTATATCCTTCCAATCCAACTAATGGTTCAATGGGATGTCGGCTGCACAGCGGCCAATTGACAAGGTGTATCTGTCTGTCACCATTTGTGTTCTGCCAGCCTCCATGCACCCATTATTACAGCGGTTTCAAAAGAGGGTCTTTCCCCCACCTACGGACCCTACTTTACCCTACGTTTGAACTCAGTGTACCTGAATATGTAGCAGGAGATCATCTGAAAAAAGGAAAAGCAGGAACATTTGTGTAACCCCAAGGCAAAGTACTTACCTGGCTTGAAGAGCAGTTACTATCTATCAGTGCAGTCAACACCTAAAAGGGTAATGGTCCTGTCAGACTGATGATTAATAGTTATTTGTCTGTTCACCATTCAGCTGGAATAAAGCTGTAGACAAGTCAGGGCAAAGCAAGCACTAAAGTAAACTGTGTGTAACTGTTAACTCACTTATACCAAAAAAAAGATTCAATTGTTTTTATTTTTGAGCCTGATGCTTGAAATTACCTTGATTGCATTGATGACTGTTGTCAGTGAAGCTACATGGGGAGTAGATGTGGTCATAGCCACTGACACCTGGGAGTCAAACACACGCCTCAGTCAAATCATCTCTGACCTTGAGTAAAAAAATGCACACCACTGTATTTTGCACTCAAACCTGCCACAGAGGAGCAGACTGAAAGGCTCAACCACACAGGAAGGAATCTAATGGAAAACAAATTGCTGCTGCATAAGAACCAGAAGAAACGTACAGTGTGGCATCCGTAAAGACAGGGATTCTACAACAGAGGCATTGTAAATAGGGAGAGTGAATCATATCCATAAACTAGTGGCCTTTGCCTAAATTACACACGGAAAGATATGAGTGCTTCGGAATATTGTATTTATCAAGCCCCTGGGCTCCTGTTTCCTGGATGGATGAACTCTGCGTCTCATGGGTAATTTTCTTTATTTTTAGCAAAATCCTACAATGAATTGACCTGATTTTGGGGTGTATCTAATCTGCTGATTAAAACCTGACACCACTTTGATTACTGAATACGTTGAAGCGGTTTGCTATAAGTGGCTGAATCAAAGCGGCCAGTGAGCAAAATCTCTATAAAACAGCACGGTTTGAGAGGATTATAATAAAGATCATTCACGCTCCAGGACTTTTTTTTCCCTTCAGAATCATTGATAACTTGCCAAGATATCTTAGCAAAGGTGGCCATAGAAATACGACCAATTTCCTATTGTTCAGTTTGTGGCAATTGCTGCGTACAAATTAGCTGGAGTGTTCACATACAAGTGCCCAGTCACTTTGTGGAAACATTGTGAATCGCTTTGAGGTGTCCATGTTCTTTTTGTCGCCATGTCAAAAGCGAGGGTTTACTGCTTTTTTTTTCCAGTATCATTCAGCAACCTTCAGAACAGTCTGTTGCGCTGCGAGAGTTGTGTTGTCTTCAAGCATTGGATTCAGATTAATATGGGATGCGCAAGTTTGCAGGGCTATGGGAGAGAGTGGGGGAGTGGGATTGAGTGGGAGTGCTCTTTTCAAAGAGCCGTTACTGACACGATGGGCCGAATGACCTCCTTCTGTGCTGTATATTCTTGGTGCTTAAATACCGATAAAAGAAACTCCTAGGATTTGTTGATGTGCTTTATTTGTGTTGATTTAGAAAGATGTTTCTTCACTCCTTTTGCGACTTGAAACTCACGACTGCCATTCAATGGAAATTATTCAGCAGCTACTCTGACAGCTTTGTGGGCAGAGCGTATTGTAGTACAGAGGTCAGTCGTAACCAGGAAGGTCCCGGGTTCAATTGTTGGTCTGTGCTGAAGTACTGTAACTGATCTCAGCCAGAATTGGAGAACTGCATTCGGCTTCAGTGCCTCAAGGGGTATGGAGATTAGCCATGATGGCAGTCCTGACCACTGTTCAATAGCTCCCGCTAGAAGTCAATGTTGATGTCCTGCTTCCACTTGTTGGTGAGTCCACAACCAGAGGCATGAATACAATGAATGGCTCGTTGTAAATCCTTTGGGGATTTTTGGTAGGGAAAAGGAGGGAGGGAGGGAGGGAGGGAGGGAGATTCTTCTCAAAGGTGAAGTGTTGCCATGAGCGAAACAGGAAAAACAAGCTTCACTGTGGAGTGTGCATGTACGACAACAACAACAAAATGACACTTGTATAGCACCTTTCACATCAGAAGGACTTCCCAAGGCGCTGGACAATCACTGTTTCAGACCCGAGCTGGGGACGGGGTGGTGGGGGGGTTAGTGGGGGAGGGGGGGTCAGGGGGAAGGAAGCGGCTGATGTACAAGGGAAAAGCAAATAGGAGCGGGGGCTAGTGGGGGATTTAAGGCCCAGCACAGACTAGATTACAGTATTTATATGAATCACTCCTGCATCTAGATTCATCCCAATGTATTGAAAATCAATGCTAATTTGCTAAAACAACCGTACTCCTGTCCCACTTACATCCAGAAGTTAAAACTGATGCACAGAATCCCCCAGCAGGAACAAAACAGACCTTGAACACTGGGGGAAATCCGCCATTGTTGGCTATTTCAAAATTAGAATAAAATATCATCGACTGGAAGACCTGTTAATTAAATCACTGCTGAGCACTGGGATGTTGTGGGTTAACATCATGGTGCCATTCTAATCCTTTAACGCTGCCTCCCACTCCACAATATACAGCTGTTTCTTTTCCTCTTGTCATACAGGCATTTGGAGAGTTTGCAGGACTCCGCAGCCCCGTTATAAATAGAAATTCGTTCTGTTTCTGCACCTTCTGCTTTTCAGTCAATGTATCTGGGATGTTCTCTTCCCGAGTATTGTCGGCAGGAATTCGTGATCCGCTGTCTGTGGGAGCCAGTCTTCTCGTGAGCAAACCCGGATCCTGCATCTCATGCAATTGATCTGCAATGAGTCCTACTTCACAGATACAGTAGCAGCAACTAGCATTCACACAGCGCCTTTCAAGTACAGAGGGATTTTTCAAATCTCCAGATGCAGGCTGGCTGCCAGGAACGTCCATTAGACGATGATTAGACCATGAACCACACAAACACACTTTGCCATTGTGGTCAGCCTGGCCTCTCCCATCATAACCAGAATACAAATGTAATTTATGTTTATAGAGCGCCTTTTATGTTGGGAGGACACCTCAAAGCAATTGAACGCATCAAATACACATCACCTGCTTCTCCACCATTCCTCCTTCAAAATATTCAGTCAATCCAATTTACAGTACATTGTGTGAAACACTTTAAGGCGTCTCAACGACATGATATGGCATTGTATCAAATGCAAGGATTATTATTATTATCTCTCATACCCCTCAATTGATTTGATTGTCAAACATTCCCTCTTAAATCTGCTGCTACAACTGTGGAGAAATCACCAAAGTGTAGATGTATTGTATTCACGTAGCATGGCAAAACATCCAGAATTTGACAAATTCTTAAATCCTGCCCTTAATTTTGAGGTCACTTTGTCGTAACTTTTTTTGTAACAACTGTAGGAAGAAAGCTACAGAACTGAGCTACAGTCTTCAGAGTCAAGACTGAAGTCAGCAATTTACCTAAATCCCGGATGCCCTGAAATGCTGTATAAATAGAGTAAATGTAGACCCAGGTGGATGTTTTCACAAATGTTCCTCACTGTGTCCCTGTGGCAGTCCATTCCACATGTATTCACAGCGCTTTGTAAAGTAATTAAATCTAGGCTGTCTGTCCACCTTCCCTCTCCCGAGTTTGAGTCCATGCCCCACTCTGTTGTAGCTGGTGAATATCTTAAACGTTCAGTTGTTATATCTTCTTTTTACACCTTGTCAGCACTAAAATAAGTACGTCCGTGACTTTACTTGTAAATGTGACCTGTTACATTCATTCAGTGTCAGTCATTCTACGGGAGGATGTTGAGAGTTGTGCGTGAATGAAAGTAAAGCTAGTCAACAGCCTATTAGGGAGAGGTCAGCATGTGATAATCATTTGTAGGAGTTACTTCTGCGAGCTAATGCTTACAAAGACATTTACATCTCGTAATTCTTCTGCATTAATGCATTTGATGGCAGCTTTGTGGACAGCTTCGCAAACCATCAGCAGCTTGTATGTTACTGTATTCACTGCTAATAGCAAAGTCAACAGTTGAAGTGTTTGAACTTTGGCGAAGTAATAGCTGAGCAAACATGTTGTGTTTCTCAGCGTCCATTTACGCCATTTCCTTTTCAGTGGAAAATAACTTCCCTCAGCGTCTTACTGCCGCTTATCTACCATCTGATTTCCAAATCTCTCTCTTCCATCTATCAAACTGCAACTTTGACAAAACAAAAGTACAATGTTCCTTTTGTCAGTGTTAAAGAGCTTGGCTTCTGCAACGTTTACAGCGTTCTAATGATGCCGCCGTTCAATCCATGACTTGTGTTTGTGGGACACCGATGTGCGCAATCGGCTGCCGCCTTCCACCCACGAAATATACAGTCAACTCACTGTGAAGCGCTTTGAAACATCTCGAAGATGTGGAGACGTTGCTACATCAATTCAAGGATTAATATTATTTATATTATTCTCATAGTCCCTCAATGAGTAACAAAAACAACAACAAAATTATACTTGTATAGCACCTTTTACATCAGGAGGATGTCCGAAGGCGCTGGACAGTCATTGTTTCAGACCCGAGTTGGGGATGGGGAGGGTGGAGGGAGAAGGGGGGGATTCGGGGTAACCAAATGAGGGAGATGGGATCAAGAAGCTTGGACCGGTAGAGGACATGAGCCACAGAGTTGTGGATTATCTGCAGCCAATGAAGGGAGGAATTGGGAAGGCCGATAAGCAGGGCTTTGGCGTAGTCGAGCCTGGATGTGATGAAGGCATGAATGAGGGTTTCAGCGGCCTGAGGGATGAGGTAATGGCAGAGTAGGGCAATCTTGCGGAGGTGAAGGAAGGCAGAGTAAATTGAGCAAACCTACATAAATTTCTCAGCATACTCACCCCATATAATAAAAAAAAGTGCACCTTTTTGTGATGTAAAGGCATGGTTTTACCTTAGTATTCGAAAGGTAAGTAAAGGTAAACCATGGTGTAGGAAAGAACTGACTACCTATAGATAGTGCAGACGTCAAGACCATGACGGATATTCATTTATATGCAGATGAAGTCCATGGAACTTGCTCCCAATGAGATCAGGTGAGTAGCTGGGAATGGATAGAAACCATCTTGGAATCTGGAAGTTAGGCAGATTTGCTGTAAGAAATGAGATTCATTTCAAATTACACACTAATCTAATATCCTCTTTGTACAATAAATGATCCTTGAAAGGGACTCCACTGTGAAGCACTGTAGAACTGGTGTGAAATTGTGCTGGACACACATTCTAATGATGCCGTTGATACCTTTTGGCAGTGTGAAATGGGGCTTAGTGCTGCCGAATAACACAGTGGTTAAAGAGCATTGGGGAAGCAAAAATTGACAGTGGTGTACTGAAATAAAGTCTGAGTTCCAAGGCTTATTATTGGAACCCCTTGAACAAATCAGCGAGAAAATGATGCGGATGATTTGGGAGCATTACATAACAGATCCAAAATGTTAGCACATCCATATCCATTTTGAAATATGATATATTTCCCCCATTACCGTTTTGCTAACTTCTCTCTTTCCGTTCGTTTGTTTTGACAATGAAGATTTAAACGCTGATGAGATTATTGGATCAAACAGGCTTGTAGAGGTGACTATTCACACTGAGGCAAGGGTTAATTCTTTGCAACTTTTTTGTCAAAATTGTTCTCTTCCTATTAACTTCCTCCCTCTCTCCTGAGGACCCAATCCATGAGAAAATCTGAAAATTTAGGGATGAGAAAAGCTCATTCAACCCAAACAACCTCAATCACCCTTTCAGCTCATGTTAAGTCTGAAATCATTGATACGATACGATTCTGTAGTCACTGTTCAGGCTCCATTAACTCAACCAAGTGACCATTCCTCTTGCGAGTCCAGATAGTGAATGGTGGCAGACAACTTGACCATTGGAGGCATCACACAGGCATCACGCAGATCCTTGTCAATTCTGTGCCCGCACAAGGTGTACTTTTGAACAGTGGGGGGGGTCACTGGATAGTAACCAGGAATGGGAGCTTGGCTGATGTTTTCTCTCCTCACCCAGGGCGCTCAGGTCAATGGCAACGCATCGACTTGAATGGCTGAATCCAGCATAAGCAAGGAATTGAATGTGAAACTTTCCAGACATTTACAGCTTATTTCTGCTGAGTGGATAGTGTACTTACGAAGCGAGCCATCGAGAGCAGCCGGTTTTCGATTTTTAAAGGAATAATCACAGCGATGCAGCCTCTTTAATAATTCAGTCTTCACAAAAGCACTGCTGCTTTAAGGCGATAATAACCATTTAAGCGGTGAATAGATTAAACATGGCTCCTTCATTTAAAAATAAATTTCATGCTTATACCCAGAATACAGAGCTATAATAACAAGCCTGTCATTTTCATGGATGAGGCTGCAGCCCTGATGTGACACATTTGTAGTAAAAAACCTTCCACCTTGTCCTTCCTGAGACCTGACACAGGCTGACTGGCTACACTGCCTGTTGTGTATTCTTTGTCGTTCAGCAGTGTTGTGCATTGTGCATCTAAACTAATGTAATCAACTCCATTACCTGTTCTCTCCCCAGGCAATACATTGCTCTTTACGGAGGCTGGCATGCTACTATGATGTTCTCGATCGAGCATAAACTGCGTTAAAATATTAACTTTATAAGATTTTTTTAACACTGTAATTTCGAGCACATATCCCACAGGTAGCTGTACGCACGTTTGTTGGGGGTGAAAAATGCGATATTTCATAACTAATTCAATGTGATAAATACCGCATTGAATCTGTTGCATGTTGCATTTTACACCCGCCCCCTGCCCCCCCTTTTTTTTTACAAATTCACCATTTTATTTTCTAGGTTTCTAGAATGTTAACACTCAATTCGCAGTCTGAGTGTGCTGAGTTAGCTGATCTCAGTGTGGGTTAGACAGGATTAGTGTGGTGTAATTAGAGTTCCCAGACTAGGCAAGAGAATAAAACCTGCTACGGTATTGTAATAATAATAATTATTATTATGTGGGAGTCATGTAGGTCAGTGGTTAGAGCACTCGCCTTGCAAGCAAGAGACCTGGGTTTGATTCCAGACAGGGTGAAACCTTGGGCAAGTTTCCTTACTTCACAAGCCCAATAATAATTCCTCGAAAAAAACAAATAAAGTATCAGTCATTTAAATCCACGACTGTCTGTTTGTGGGACACTGCTGTGCACAAGTGGCTGTGCATTTCGCTCACAAATACACAGTCAATTCATTTTACAGTATTATTATTATTCATTTTTTATTATTATTTAATTATTATTATTAATAATCCTTGCATTTGATTTATTTTCAATAACCCCTGTTTCCACCATCTCCTTTGGAAGCCTGTTCCACTCGCTCACTGAAATACTCACTGAAATTTCCGTAGATTTGTTTTGAATTTACACCCCTTTCGATTGCAGCCCATGGCTCGGGTGTGTCCAAGTGCAAGGGAATCGGTGAAAGTTTTCTCCAGATTTGGAGAGGAGCGACGGTAAGATACTCACACAGGTTCACAAATATATCTCGACTTGTGTTGAACATGTCGAACAGAGGAACCAGCGGAACAACGAATCTGGAATTGTGACTCAGAAACAGCACGATTCACATCTGGCCCTTAGCTCAATGTTACTTACTCCTAGCAGACTGAGCGTAGTTCAGTGAGACATACTCAGACTATCTGGTAAAAGTTCCCATTCAGTCATGCTCACAAATGAGCTGACAATCACCCATCTGTATGTCGGAGATAGAGCGCGGCCTATGACTGTACATACAAGGACGTATCTGTTAACTGTGGAGAAATTGGAACAAGGCAGCTTTCTGTTAAAAACACACAGGTGTACAACCAGACCAACATAATTGTGCTTATTTGTACACTAAGTGCGGTCTGTGAAGGGACACTATACTGTGGGGTGCATTGTTTTGCAATTTTCCATTAGGTTTTTTCTCTATTTATTTTCTTCTCTACACTTGCTTCTCTCCTGAAGGCATCTATCGAACTTAGTATTCTTTTATAATACAGGACTGTTCCATAAGTTGCTCTGTGGCACCTTACTCAATTTGCCAATGTTTCTCAGTGTTGGTGTGAGTGGCGGTGAGCTATCTCTGACTGTGGCATATCACAGCCTCATCCAAAAAGACCATGTCTGTACCTTCCTTTAAGTCTCTGCATAGTGATCAAGAGCGTTCCCACAAAGTGGTCCTGGTTAGGGACAGAATGTGAGGGTAGGGCCCAGCGTTCTGCACTGGATAGAGCCTTTATCCACTCGACCGTCAATTGCATTAAACGTACCTACAATGGAATCATTGCCTAGTTATCTTCCAAACACTTTTATCCGTTACATTCAGCTTGTCGTCATTGAGCAACTGAAGAAATTGCCAATGAAAGAAAAGGATTGAACTTGGGAAAAGGAGTTTCAAACCAATCAGCCTCCGAGCAGTTTCAGATCCAACAGATACAAAGCTCCCTCCTGCCCGATGGACCGGGACCTTGAACTTTTCAGATGTCTAATGTTTCATGTCCTTCAGTGAACAATGAGCTGGGACATGACCGAACTCTTGTTTAGATTGACTCCACCGCGCTTTCCCATGTCATTCCCAAGCTTTAGTTACATGTCTACAGGCATGAAGAGCGCTGAGCGGCAATCTCACAACCAAACACGGCTTATCGTTCTAACACTGAGGGCAAAGGAGGAACAGAATCGGGGGCGTTTTTCCCGAGCTCTGTGGCTTTTTCATGGATACCTTTGGTTCAGTTGTAAAATCCCTTGTATTAATATCTTCCAGTGTGGCATTATACGAAAGCTCCATTCACTTCTCCTCCAGCAGCCTGAAAAATATATGAATAATATTTGACCCTTAAGCAATATCAGGGGCTAGGTTCTCCAGTGCATCTGTGATAATATTTTTGGTTCCTAATTACTCATTGCCGTCATCATCAATGATCAGTCGAGCCATCACTTTGGCTGCATTCTTACCCTGGCAATATCTTAATTTGGGTCCTAATCTGACAGTGTCCTCCTGTGGAAAGGGATTTCATCACTGCTAATGAATAGTGTAACTGCAGGGAAAACAAGCGTCTGTGAGAATATGATGTGGAGAACAAAAGGTGGGATGGAATTAAAGGCCACAGCGCTGTACAAACTGGGTACGTTGCTGTCGTTCACTATAGCATTGCCTGCTTACATTACGTTACAGGGAATACAGACTAGGTGTTTACTGCGCTCTGCAGAATATTGAGGCTGCTGTTTCCGATAATATATACAGGGTCTGCTATTTCCAGCAACATGCTGTGGAATGAAAACCAATATCATTGCAGTTCACATCACATAATGTAATACCGTGTCCACTCAAGTCATATGATTCAATTGCCAGAGCCCACTGTCTATCACTATCCTTTGTCAATCACTTTCCTTCCCGAAACCTCACACTGTCAATGCAAAATGTAATGAAAATGGAACGGCTTTCACCATTTCCCCCTCCCCCGCCCCAAACTCCCCCCACATCCCCCCAACTCTCCCCCAAACACATAGCTGCAACCAGCAATCTAAACATCATTTGAGAATATTGCATAGAAACGCGTAGCTTGGGAGTGGATTTCAAGGACGTAGCCTTACTGGGGTTGAGATGCCGTTGGGGAAAAATACTTAATACAGCAGTTGTTCTCGTGATTCTTGACATTATCTCGAAATCTTCTTTGCAATGTCCTATCCTGCCACATCCTGCGTTACATGTGTATAAAAGAGACACAGCGTTGGGTGTAGCATCACTGCGGTAGCAGTCTTACCAAGCTTATTGAATGAGAATTGCTTTCTTTCACTGCACAGAACAGGAACTTCTCTAACCCTACATAACAAATCGACAAAATTATTCTTTCTGTTTATGTTCAAACATAACAAACGAAGAAGTCTGTTTGCAGGCAGGAATATATCAAGGGGTTCAAGTGACATTGATAAACTACTGGAGCTCTCCCCTTGTGGTCTATTCTGTATATGAACCCCTTGACGTGTTTTTGCTTCAAAACGCACATTCCCGGGTAACTCGGAGCTGGGAGTAACATGTCTCAGGCACTCGGATGATACAAAATGATAGGAAAGCTTCAGTGATTGACACACTCATATGAACCTTGAGAGCATGTTGCAGCCTTCAATGAACTCCCAAATATTTTTCTATAATATACGGTTTTCGAACCATTCTGGGATTTTACCAAAGAGATCAAGCCATTGGTTGTCGCCCAACACTTTGAGGCACTGGGGTTTTTGGCCACATCGCTTCACATCGAATGTTTTAAACAGAACAAAAAAAAGACTGATTTTATTGGAAAATTTAAGGAATTAAGAGCATTTTGTATATTGACTGCAAATTGCAAACATTTCAGCTATCATTTCGAAAAGGCTGTTGAGAATTTTAGCTCAGATTTTCTTTGTTTCAGCCCTCTCTTTTCTCCCTCTCTTTCAGACCGTAAAGACTGCTGAATGGAGACTTATTCTGCGCGCCTTATACGAACTGGCACAAATCCATTTCTGTAATAATTTGTTTCTCTATTGTTGTATCTTTAATAGCCTCTGCTCTTCATACTTCCTGCTCAGGGACACAAAGGCCCTTTTGACTGCACCAATTCTTCAGGCTTTTCTAACACAAGGAAATTCTACAATCCGCTCAGGAAGCAGCAAACATACCAGGAGCTCACAAGATCCTTAAAAATAGCCTTTGTCACAGTATAGAAGAGTGGATGCTCAGCAGAAGAGAGTTTTGCCGCTGTTTAAATGAATTGTCATTGGATTTTATTCTTATCGTGTTCCATTCATTTCTGGATTGTTAGCTAAAGCACTGCTTTGATGTGTAACAATATTTCTATACTACAGCTGAGATTTGATAGTATTTTGTAAGTCAGGGTGAGTGTTCACCCCCTTTCCTTTCACCCACACCCCCAACACACACACACACACACATTCAAATGCACACACTTGATCTTGCAACTATGATGTAGTTATCTCCAATTGTTTTCCAGTTCTGAGTTACTCTGAATGTATGTTTCAGTAATACAGTGTAGTGACTATTTTAATAATCCTTGCATTTGATATAGTGCTTTTCACGTCTTCTAGACATCTCAAAGCGCTTCACAGAATATACTGTAAAGTGAATTGACTATGTATTTGTGGGCAATTGTGCACAGCGGTGTACCACAAACAGCCTGCCTGGATTCGAACACAGGAGCTCCACACTTTTATGACGGTGGGGGGGGGGGGAAGGCTGCAAAGAGGAAATTCCCTTCAAACCAACAAGTACTGTTTTTAGATTTCACAGGAGTGAACGGGCATGAGAGAGAACGCACCAACACTATCAACGTGGAGCTGCCGTGCCGTCGTTTGACTTCTACAGGAAATGGGCAGGAATCCAAAATGGGTCAAAGTCTTTACATCAGGTAATTGAGTAATCTGCTTGATTGTACATTGGATTTTTACATATTTTCCTAAGTCGCAATATTTCTGCCGTTACCAACCCATGTAATTGTGACCCAATTAAAAGAACATGCTTAATTGCACCACTGACTTAGGAAATTCACTGGTCCTGAGATAGAGTCATTACACAGGAAATGCTGTATGTGGCTGTTTTTTTAATGTGACTATGGAAATAAGACTTCATTTACATATTTCACTCCCCCTCCTCCCAATTTTCTCCTCCTGGAAGACGTGAGTCATGTTGAACTATAATTCTAAAGGCCTCGTCCGAACTCCAATGCCTCACCAGACGAAACAGCAAGTATCCAACCACCGCCCCCTCCACAGCAGTGACTTGGTTGATAACGATCAGGGGCAGGAAATCGAGCTGATTTCTTTCCTCCCGTGATCACGCGGGTCGTTGAAGTAGCTGCCCCACCAATACCCGGAGAAAATGGCCATTTCCTTTTTAAAAAAAATTGTGTTGTTTTTATCTCAATTTGATCTGCCTTTTCTAAAGATGTCCAACTCATAATAAACAAAATAATCTTGGATTCGATATAGCGCCTTACCACATCTTTGTTACGTCTCAAAGCGCTTGGCGGAATATACTGTCAAGTGAATCAATCGACTGTGTATTTTGTGCCCAGTAATCGCTCTTGAATCCCCTCCTCAAGTGGCTACTGGCTACTATTAATTTTGTTAATATTAATGGAACTCCTGTAGCTCAGTGGTTAGAGCACCTGCCTTACAAGCATGAGACCTGTGTTCGAATCCAGGCAGATCAGGGCGAAACCTTGGGCAAGTTTCCTTACTCCACACACCTAATAATAATCCGATCAAAAAAAACCACAATAACAAAATTGGTCATTTCAATCCACGACTGTTTGTGGGACACTGCTGTGCACAATTGGCTGCCGCATTTCACCCACAAAATATACAATCAATTCACTGGACAGTATATTCTTTGAAGCGCTTTGAGACGTCGATAAGATGTGAAAAGCGTTCTGTCAAATGCAAGGATTATTATTATTATTATTATTATTATTTTCGTGTTAACTAACCGGCAAGAGGTTAGTTTAACTATTCGCTTGTTGGTTCAAAGCTGCTTCCCATCTCGTCTTGTCCTCCCCCAAATCCACCCACGTTCAATGTCCAGCAGAGAGTAATGGATCTCGTGAACAGGAGCGGAAAACAGTGACCCTGTTTGCCCTTCCCCTCAAAGGGAACTGACGGACACCCCACCGCCTGTTAAGACAGCCTCATTGCTGCCCCAGCTGGGATCAGTGAGCTCAGGATAGACTGAGATTCACATCTGAGAAATTCACGCGTCTTAGTCACCAACCGATCAAAACCAGAGTTATCGGAAGAACTAACAGCAGTAGCTCTTTAAGTCCTTTAAATCTGTGTGCTGGCGTTTGGTCTCAGTTTATGCCCCATAGTCTAATCGCACTCTTCTGCTTTCTGTCCCAGGTATCCTTTAAGGTTCTCCTCGTGAAATGCACTGAGATTCCTAAGATGCTGGCTGCGCAAAAGCGGCAAAAAGTGTTCGGTGAGCACAGGTTAAACTCTCCTTCCTCCCGACATAATTCACCTGCAGCATTCAGATAGTGGAACGATAGATACAGTGTTAGCATTGGCGTAAAAGCAACCACGTGACAAACCAGCCCAGCAGCAAAGCAATTATTTCTCAAATAGTTCAGTTCAGTATCAGCCCAGGATTCTCCACCCACACCTTGCCCACCCCCACCCACCTCCCAATAAAATACATTAAAAAAAAAATCATTATTTGTTCCAGGAGTAAAATTTTCAGTGGCACAAGTTAAACTGTTGCAAATAAAATCCTCCAAATAAAATCCACCTGCAGTGGATGCACGACTGCTTGTGGGATGTCACTGTGCGCAGCTGTCTACTGGGTTTCGCCCACTAAATAATAATAATAATAATAATAATCATCCTTGCATTTGAAACAGCGCTTTTCACGTCTTCTAGACGTCTCAAAGCGCTTCACAGAATGTTCCTGTAAAGTATATTGATCCACTACCTGCCCCTACCACCTACACAGGCACTCACATTACCAGTGAAGCGCTTTGAGGTGCCTCAACGACGTGATAAGGCGCTGGATCATATGCAAGGATTATTATTATTATAATAGCAGGCATTTTACCTTTTCCTGACAAGACACTGTTTACCGCACCAGCGTAACACAAGACATTCAGTGAGGACCACACACTGATATCCCTCCCCCACATTGCAGTATTTTAACGATCCTGCAAGACGACAGCTGTGGCAAGTGCTCCTGACTGGAGCCTTGTCCCTGTTCTACACACCAGAGGCTGAAATTCCATCTAGTCTCCCCCGGCCTTAAACCCGTGTTGCCTTAAAATTTTGGGGGGGCGATCCTCGGTTTCAGTCGTGAGTTCGAAGCCCCCTTCTTTTTCACGACCGCACCAAAAAAAAATCGGCTGCCAAATCGAGGCCGCATGGAAAAAAAAAATCCGCAATTCTGGGAGGCATTTAAGGAATATCGAGACCAAAAATGACTAAGAAACGATCAGAATTTCAGGCCTCGGGTCTGTGTCTGGCTGTAAAGGGGGCAAATGTCTTGCATCGCTTACTTTCCTTCCACGCTGCTGCTGCTGCTGCTGCAGTAAGTAATCATTCAGCCAGCAGAGCTTAGAGCGCACTACACAACACATGCATCTTCTGCACAGTCAGGGCTTAGTCATAACTCATTACCCAGGCTCAGGGGACATGTCTTTACATCCTGTCTCCTTAAAGCCCCACCGTGTTCAGTCCCTTACCAGTCATGATCTGTTTGGGATTCTGCATACATCCCACACTGGTTACCGAGCCTCAAGTGTACACACACTGCTGACTGTGTCCTTCATATAAAGCCCTTGATGGGGCTGGCCCTGATAGGAGCAGGTGGCATAGACCCTGCTGACAAAAGGAGAGCCACATGAAAGCTGTCTCCACACTCTCCAGCTTTCCTATCACTTGTCCAGTGGTTGAGGTGTTGAGAGGTTGTTTGCACAGGTCAAGGCACAGGTTTTTGCAACCGAGCTGTAACTTTGATCCAACACAAACCAATGTGTGAGGAAAGCTCCTCTGCTGTGAGTAGGGGTTGGATTTGCTCTTGTCACGCTGGTACCTGGAGTGGAGAATGGCACATAAAGCGCGATACAGTACTTAATACAAACGGGGTTTAGTGGTGTGTTTACCCAGAGCCACAGTCCGTTGGGCTCTCAAGTCAGCTGTATGTGCCAAATTGAGTAGGGCTGTCCTGTTTACACTGTAAACTCTCAGCAGTGAACCTCCACAGGCAGGATGTCTTTAGTTTCCTTACTGTGTAGCTAATCATACAACCACACTTACAATCACCAACTGGTGAAATCGCCCCAATAGGCAGGTCCCTTTAAAGGCACAGCGTATATATGAGGGCTGATCACTTAGTATCATCCACATATTAAGAGGTCAGTCCAACCTCTCGCTCTGACTCCCAGAATAGTAAAGAATAATCTAGACCACTGGCACAGTGTCAACAACAACAACAAATTACATTTATAGAGCGCCTTTCACGTCGGGAGGACGTCCCAAGGTGTCAGCCTGTGGTCCAGTGTCAACTCTGTTGAAGACAGATTCTACGCATAAAACACAATCCCTCAAAACTAAAACACAATTCACTGAGGCACGCAAGGCAGTGTGTAGCTGACTGTTGCTGTGAATAGCTGGCTCCCTGTGAACAAGGACTGTCCACCTGACCTGTTCACTTTAGCCCCCACTGTAAATGAATCATGTCCTTGAACCGATGACAAACAGCAGCTCAAATCCTACACTCCTGGTTGCAGTTTGATACCAGATGATACAAGATAACATAGCAAGTTATAGATAGATCCATCTTCCTCAGGCCTCCGTTAATTTGCTGGAATTTGCTGAATTTCCGACTTCTCTTCAGGAACACTCTTCAACTCCCTTACCAGAGACCAGAACAGAAACACCACGAGTCGTGTAAGAATGCGTGTAATCAAACGCAAGACACGGCTACAAAATCCCCGCAAGGTGACAAAACCCTGCATTAAAATGCAAATGGGGCTGATAGCAGTTGAGTGTAGCCTGCTGCCCCCCCCACTCCCCCCACCCCCCCCACTCCCCCCGCCACCCCCCCACTCCCCCCCCGCCACCCCCCCACTCCCCCCCCCGCCACCCCCCCCCCCCACCCCCCCCCCCGCCACCCCCCACCCCCCCCCCGCCACCCCCCATTCCCCCCCCGCCACCCCCCCACTCCCCCCCCGCCACCCCCCACTCCCCCCCCCGCCACCCCCCCACTCCCCCTGCCACCCCCCACTCCCCCCGCCCCAATGGGTTATGGCATCGAGGCAGAAATAAATAACAGAAACGCACAGAAGGTCGATTGGGATATTCCCAACGAGAAAGGCCACGAACCTTCACCAGAATGGAGTTGGAATTGGAGGAGCCTCAAGACACATGTTAACCTACCGGTACTTCACTCTCTCTTGTGGTGCCTGATCCACCCGAAATTTTCTGTCTCTTTCTTTCTCTCTCTTTCTGATCTCCAGCGCCTGTGTGTTTTTTTCCATCCAACCCTTTTTTTTTTTTTTAATTTGCCCACCTGCTTCCGAGGTTTGGGCTCGTGAACCCAAAAGCTGAAACCATGCCAAACTGATTCGCATGTCAACTCAGTGAGCAAGTCAGCAGTTTTCTCTGAGGTGCAGCAGTGCTAAGCGCCATCAAAAAGAAATGATATAGGGGCCCTGAAACTGAACGAGTTGAAATAAGTAAGGATTCTGTTTGGGATTCTTGTTAATTGGTTTAGAACCAATCTGGTTTTCTGAGGCATTGTCTGTGCACATGCAGGTTCAAGTATATATTTCAGACCATTATGTCAGTTGTTCAGACTGCCCTTATTTAACTAAGCGTGTTTGAATAGCCTCTCTTTTTTATTGGGCTGAAGACAGGCATTTGACTATGATATGCTATGATGGGAGATAAAGCGCTAGATTCTGAGGCAGAAATGTTTTGCCTGCAGAGGGAAATGGTTTGAGAGAGAGAAATCCACACAATTTTCTAAACTTTAATTTAACCCAAATGGAAAGAGAGTATGAAACCAGTCTTCCAATCATAGCACACCCACTTCCATCCACATTTCACCCACAAAATATACAGTCAATCCACTTTACAGTATATTCCTGTCCAGGGCTTTGAGAAGTCTCGACGGCACGATAATGGGCTATATCTAATGCAAGGATTATTTATTACTGTATATATAATGGTGAAATACAATTGTGTTTAAAATGGTCATATGATACCTCGCCGATGTAGCTTAATAAGCTTCGTATCATGTATTGTATTGGTAATATGGGACGGTAAGCTTGTGTTCTACAATGTGTCAGCAGTCTAATGTTGAACATTTTTCAACATTGGCTGTCATGATCTCCAACAGATACAGATATATTAAATGCAAGTATTATTTTTATTATTAAAAAATCATAATGTCCCTTGAGCACACCAGTACATTTAGTTTAATTTTGCCATTGTTAAATCTGCCAAATCTCAGCAACGTATAATTCACATTGGTAAATTGTCTTTTATTCCTCCAAATATGCAAAGCAAAATTTGAAACATGAATTTCGACCGTACTCCAGGAATGAATTTAGATGCACAGACCAGTACTGCCAATTTGAATTTAGGCGTTATAATTATCACAAGGATCGCATTGTGAAAATTTTACCCCAATATTGCTATACAATTCAACACAATGGAGAGAATGAAGCAGAGGAGTGCCATCAGTCCAGCCCCATTCACTTGTCACTGACCACACATCTCCTTGACACAGTCTCTCAGAGAGGGGCAGCTCTGAAAATGTGAGCATCAGTTAAAAAAAAAGAGAGTTTATGGGCAAGGGGTGAAGTGATCCCAGCCTATTGCTAATGATGGGAAAATAGGTTTCTAATGCTGTAACCGGGACTCTTACAGCTCGGGTTACCAGGCTGAATGCACATTCCACTTGTTAAAATCATACTGTGTTTTGTTTTTCACACACAGTATCCCATTGTTAAATTGAGGCTACAACTGAGCGTTAGGGAACCAGTGCTGCGGTAAATATTGGTGCTCGAGGCAGATCGTAGGAGGAGAGGGCAGGAAACCCACAGAGGGGCAGGTTACCACGATGCTCACCGGCTAATTCTGAGTTTGATCTGCAAGTTGTCAGTCACCTTATTTACTGACGGCAGAGTCTGCTGAGAGATAAAGTGATCCTTTTACTTTGTGGCAGCCCCATTTATTAGCCATGCTGTGCTAGTTAGTTCCACACTGGCTGGTTGGAGCATTGCAAAGGAAAATGGTGGGACTCACAGCTCGGCAGTGATACCTGCTGAGATTCTAGTAAGGTGTGGTGCCTTACCAGTCTCCGTGACTTATCTGCTCCTTGGCAAGTTAGGACTTAGTTAGGGAGCAGACCACTTGGCTTTGCAGTGAAAGCAACATTCCCCGGAATCCCAAATTATTAAAAGCAAAAAGAGCTAATATTTTTCAATGCTTTTTTTTCTAAACAAAAAACACACACACAAATGTTTTAAGAATAAACTATGTAGAGGGATTCGCACTGGAGCAACGAGCAGTTTGCAATGCGTTCCTCAAACATCCATCAACGTTACAGCGAGAGAAGCCACTCACTCAGCCACGCAAACACAGCGACGTGCACAAACAAAAACAGTCTTCAGAGCGGGGGAAGAGATGAGTTGCCTGGACTAACTTGTGACCTATTTCCGTGGGTATTTATGGAAAGTTTCCGCCCCAACTCAAATGGAAAAGCACGCTTAAAGCTTAAAGTGGAGCTTGTCTTGTTAGCCTGGTTGCGAGGCTTTAGCTGTAGCTCCCAACCAGTGGGTTGCAGTGTCGGGTAATGGCCTGTATCCCAGAAATGTACACATTTGTTTCCTTCCTGAGGCCTGAAATTCCATCCAGTTTTAGCCCGCAAGATCACTCCGCCTCAAAGCTTAAAATCGTCCAGAATTGTGGAAAGTTAAGAAAGTTCTGTCTTAATTTGAAACCGTTTTTTCCGCAGTTCTTGAAAACCATCAAATTTAGACTGAATTCAAGAAATATTTCAGGCCTCTTGAAAAATCTGATCACATCCTAGAAGGGTGGATTTCTGTCACTGTATAACCAACTACAGTATTTGAGGGAGAAATGACACCCTCTCTTCCTTCAATCTCTCTCCCCACTCCTTATGCCTGCTGTTGCTTGTTCCAGTGGATGTTAAAGATCCCATCACACTATCTGAAAACAGGAGGCAATTTGCACTGGGGCTCTGAGCGACAATCCTCTTGATAAATTGTTCTTTCCCGTCAAGGCTGTTTGTAGGACCTGGCTGAGCGCAAAATGGCCGCTGGGGTTTGCCCAATCACTACACTTGATAACAATTTCCTGGGAAGCGGTTTAAGGCATTTCTGCCTTATCAGAGCTATATCAAATGCAAGGATTATTACTATTTTATCAGTGCTTCCCTTCCCCTTTGGATGATATCACATAGATCTACTCTCCCACTGTTTTGTGGTTCCTCAGGCTGTGTGACTGGAGAGCTGTCCTGATATGAGCTACAATTATGGAAAGGGTGTAGTTTTCATCAGCGTTAAGCATTGGTGCAGCCCACTTCCTCCTCCCGCCCACACCCACCATCCCATCCACACACCCCACCCCCCCAACCCCCGTCAGAAATCACAAAAGCCTCAATAAAGCAAAGTGAAATCGCTGGAGGCAGTGGTCAATAACGAAAGGGTTAAAGTAAACAACTGGCTGATAGACAGAGCTGCTCGCTTGATGGATGAACTCAGCTGAAGATGCAGAAAGCTATTCAAAAGAACCATTCATCACCTGCGGAAAATCATAACCCTACAAGCAGTGGGAAATGTACGGAACAGGGCTCTGGCAAACAGGCATTGAATTTAGTTCCTGATCTTACAGACTGTTCATTTAATTTCGAAACACAGACCGATTCGTTCCTGATCCTCATGTGTGGGCTGTGAGCATTGTATCTACGTCACATCATTAGCCTCAAATGTGAAGTATTTCAGCTGAGAAATGTCCCTGGCGCTTCCCTGGGGCCTGGAAGACTGATATAATCTGCTTCTTACACCCACAGTTAGTGGCGTGACATGACACAGACAAAAAGGCTCCTCTCGTCTTCATTGGGCACCGCTTCGATCCACCCAGCAAATCCAGCTAGCGCACACATCCATTCTGCAGCCTTCGTCTCACATTATACACAACGAGAACTGACGCAGCTATCAGCTGGGGCCTATAAACCTTTATTAAGCTGCGCATTGTAATTTACAAAACACACAAACCATTGTAAACCAATGACTTCCAAAAGCACCAAATGTGCATTAAGATCTTGCAGGAAAATAGACAGGAACGTGCACAGCTGTTTAAAAAGATGCCATTTGGTAGCTTGTGTGCGAGTGTCTACGTGTCGGGGGGGAGATCTGTAGGTGGATGATATTTTGTAGCTGGAACTACATAATCATTACATTAATGAGAATTACCAGAGAATCAGTGAAGGGCTCTTTATTGTTTAAGGGAGACGGTAAAACTACCTATCTTGTAATTGTTTGTTTATCCTTACAAATGTTATTGCCCAGGCTCTAGAGTCAGTGCAATGGAGAGCAACTAGGAGGATCTTCAGTGTTAGAGGAATGAGCTACGAGAAATGATTAGATAAGCGAAGGCTATACAGTCTTGAAAGGAGATGTCTCAGAGGGGGTCCTTATAGAGGATAGGTGTATAAAATTGTAAATGGGATTGAGAAACAAAAAAGCCCAAGACAATACCATCGGATGCAACAAAAGAGGACATGGGTTTAGAGATGCAAGGGGAAATTTGAGGGTCAAACATCAGGAAGTATTTATTTATTTAGAAGGGGGGATTAACTGGGAAGTGTGGTTGCGATCAATGCATTGAACTCGTTGAAAAAAAACAGCTGGACGCTGTGATGAGAAGATGGTAGGATGAGATGGAATGGACCAAATCCGTCAGGAGCCGTAGTGGAAAAAAAAGGGTTCTGAGCAATCAGTGAAACAATCCTGTCACGATGCTAATGATGGGAAAGTTGCAGTCAAACTCCAACACCGTGACCGGCTTCTGCTAGCTCGTGTTACTAGGCTGGGCTGTATATTGTCATTTGCTAAAAAAAATCACACTGTGGCTTTGTGTTGTGTGTACAGCGCCCCATTGTTATGTTGAGCCTGTATTAAGGCAGGGTGCCTGTGCTGAGTTAGCCGATTTCATCCAGGGCCTCAGTTATTCCTTGGCAAGACAGAAAGCCAAGCCAGCTCAGGGGTTCTGTTCCTCATTATTTACCAGTGACCATTAATGGAAATTACACATGTATGGGCAGTTAAGGTAAAACCAGTTTGGTTTAATCTGCCAGACCATTTCATCCTAAAATTTGATACTGTACAAAGTAGTGGAAAATTCAGACGTAATTTCTTTTTGAAAAAGAACGTTAAATGCCAAGATTATTCATTTAGAAGATGGGTTCCTTTTTTTCAAAAACAAACTGCCTGTCAATTAAAACCTGCACTTAAGAATTTTCCTCGATTTTCCTGCAACCGTCATAAATTTTATGAATGAATCGTCTTAAAAGGCAGGCTACTGCAAAGCAATTTCAGGGCCTCAGGGAGAGTATAGGATTGGGCTCAGTTGTGAGGATTGAATCACAACTCCCAAAACTCCACCGTCCATCCTCACACATGAAGACCAGTCACTTGGCTAGAGTTCCTGACAGCTTAGCCCAGGAAAGACGCAGCAGTTTTGGGAGGGGGTTGGGTGGTGACGGTTGTGGTGATGGGGGAGGAGATTGGGGTGGGAGAAAGGGGAGGGTGGGTGGTGTGGTGGGGAGAGGGGGGGGAGTGCGGTGGCGAGAGGTGGGGAGGGGGAAGAGAATCATCAAATTAAAAAAAGTTCGACAGAGGGCAGGAAATGCTCGAAATTGAGGTGGTCCCTAAATAAACAAACAAACAAGCGAACAAGCCAATCCAGAAAAACAAAACTGCAAACTCAAAGTCACGATCAAGGCAGGCAGGCAAACAGGCAGGCAGGCAGGCAGACAGACACAGTGGTGTGTGTGTGTGTGTTTTGTTTTTAGAATTTACGAGTCTGCAATCACTCCGAGTGAAGTCATCAAAGTGGGGAGTAGACTCGAGAGAGCAGCCAGTCAGTGCTTGTTCAGTGTAACTGGAGTCACAGCCGTCGCGTTGAGTGAGCTCCCACAAGTTCATGCCTTTAAATTCTATTTCCATGACAAATCTAAAGGACTGACTGGCTGACAAAGAGCGAGATAACCATCAGTTGGCGTGCCAGCGGTGCTTTAATCAACTGGCCGATTAGTCATGAAAATACAACAGTCGTGTAATTTTTATGGCGTTCTGATCAGCATTATTGGCCTGGAGGCAATGATCATGGGCCTGGACAAAGTATGGGGCAGTAATGAGGCCCTCAGGTCCCAAAAATGGCAATGATGTCAGAGCAGAATGACATTACCATTAATATCACTATTATCCAGCACAATCTACGCTGTTTGTCATATCCTGGATTTCTGTGGTGGCTTTGAGACCTTCATCAGGTTTCTTTCCCGCCATCTACAATGACGACGACAAACCTGCGTTTATGTAGCTAGCGCCCTCCACTTTCGGGCGGAGTCTCAGAGCGGATTCTCAATGGCGAAACCCGAGGCCGAGCCAGGGGGAGGTGGGGGTGGGGGGAAAGGAGACTGTAAGCGCGGTCGGTCAAAGGGAAAGGTCCTCAGGCATGACCTGAAGGTGGGAAAGGAGAGTGGGTGTTGAAGCGATTGAGGGCAGAAGTTCCAAAGTTTCAGGGCGCACTGGCTGAAAGCACGGCCGCCGATGGTGGAATTGGGGACAAGGAGGAGGCCACACCCAGTATTACGGACACAGCGTGCATTGTCTTCTTAGACTCTACGGTTCATAATCCATCAATGAGTCCCTGTGAATATTGGAAAGCAATTTGACCTCGGGGGTGGGGAGGGCCTTATCATTGCCAAACATTGTCCCTTCCTCCCACCACTTCCATACCCATCTGTTTTCCAGCTGTCTTCTTTCTTTAGCGCTCATTAAGGGGGCACCACATGCTGTTTATTTCCCCCTCCCCACCCCCCTAGCCCAGTGACACTGAGGTCACAGATGATCAGCTAACTCAGCACAGGCCAAGGATTGAAACTGGGACCCTTCCCGGTAAGCGGAGCACCCACTGAACTCTCAGGGAAACCCAAAGGCAACCGTATCTTATTGGCCAAAGCAGCTGTAACCAAATCAATTAGCACTAACTAATCACATTATATGAGCTGTGCGCCCGAATTAGGACTTTTCCGTGCAGACATTCCTACCGTTACCATTTCATCACAGGCATTCAGTTCTGTTAGAATAGGAGGAAAAGGAACACTTTCAATGATAATAATAATAAATAATATTATGCTCTTGATATAGCGCTGAATCACGTCGGCGAGACATCTCAAAGTCCTTCACGGGATTGCAGTGTAAAAGTGATGTGGTCTGTGTGTATTTGGGGAGTAAAATTAAAGCTGCAGTTCTGTGTGTGTGTGTGTGTGTGTGTGAGAGACTGGGGGCTGCCACTCTATGCCTGTGTGTGGTGTGGTGGGGTGGGGGAAGGGGGGGTTTGCAGGGAAGAGGAGCTGCAATTCTGTGTGCCTGAATGTGTTGGGCGGGTGGGAGAAATGAGCTTGTCATAGTGTAGTGGGATATTCGCTGTTATTCTGTGCGGTGAAGGGGATTCTGTGGGAGAGGGGGGCTGCCTTTCTACAGTTGCCCCCTGGCTGAGCCTTTCCTGGCTCTCACTCAGTCTCTTCCACCAGCCTAGAGAGAGGAGGAGCCGGCAGTGCTAGGCGATCGATTCCCTAACTACTTCATTATAAAATGCAAAATATATGTGCAGTCAAAAGCCATTTATCTGAATACCACTTATCTAGATTGAACAGTTAACCAAAGCAGTGAGACCACTCAGCCTGCCCTGTGTGTACAACCACTCAATTGCATGTCAGTTTCTGTGCTGAATTAATATTCTGTAATTCATGTACAACATCACCATTAATAGGTAATCAGTTATTCAAATTATTCACTTATCTGAACAGGGGTGCTTTGCAAACGGAATAAATAGTATTTGATGGTAAATATAGTTTATAAATACACACCCTTGTGAGATTGGGGGTACATTAAACTTACATAAAAAATATTAATGTGTACAGTGCCTTTAATAGCCAAATTAATCAAGGCAAATCATAATTTAGTCATACAGATTAATATTAATCCTAGTTAAAGGCACTGTGGTCGCTGCCTTGGAAGTTTTTAGGCAAGCTGAAATTCTGGATCAGCTGGGAAAAAAAGGGACATTCTTAAAACTTGATCAAAGTCCATTGCAATGTATGGATGGTTTCAGACTACAGTGTACACTGAATCTGGGTTATAAATGCATTATTTCCGCTCTTGTACTGTGACTGCAAGACAACCCAGGCAGGACAACAAAGGCAAATTTGACCCAGGACTGTTCCTTCAAAGGCACCTTCATAAAGAGATTTACACAGCGACTCCCCAACCCCAATCTCTTCCCCCCCACCCCCCCCCCCATCCCCACCCCCTCCACACACTCACACAATTGATCAGGGGAAACGTGAAGTAATTGAGAAAAAGACATGAACATTGCTTTAATGAACGCATCCACGATCACTGTACAAAAACTCACACTACTCACAGCAGCACTGTTTTATCTTTGCAAAATATATATATATTATATATATATATATACAGTACAATGTGATTTGGTTCAGCAACCAAAGCTTAAAAAGTGAATGCTTCAAAAACCCCAGATGTACAGATGTGGAGTTTGCTGAAAAATAAACACATTCTAACTCGGAGACGGCTAATTTTTTCCTTCATCACTTTCGTTCTTGATTTTATGTTACAAAGGGCTGTTACAATAAAAACTAAAACCATGACAACGGGCTGTCAATATTGACGATGGCACATTAGAAACCTAACCTTGCACTGGAACATTCAAAGTCTGTGTTTGCAGTGGTGTGGTGGGGTGGGAACCGAGTGCCTAGCCTAAGGAGGAACAATGAGTCATTCAGTTGGCAATGTGTCTTAAAGATTCATTGCACGTTACATAAACGCTGGAGAAATAGTGCATTCGCTCAACTTAGTAAGAAAGAATTAACTGAGTGGGATTGATAAAACGCTTCTCCTTGAATGGTTGGGACTGCCTAACTCTGCCCTCACGGAAATGCGTTTCTGTTTACAAGAAACTAAAATAAGGATGTCACCTTTTTAAAAAAAAAATCTGATAAATAAGATTCTGCTACTCCTGGTGAGGCCAGAGTTGATGAATGGGGGAAGGTGCCAAGTTTGCATGCTTGTCTTTCCAGAGGGCAGCGCCTACTGAGAAAAAGACATGTCGTAAAGCTTTGTTTCAAACACGAGGCATCATGCTGTAAATCTGATCGACATGTATCACATCACTTGTGCCTGATGTTATCGTGATAAAATGTTCCCCCACTCCTTGCAAACAAAAAGATTTTCCAAACATTCCTTCACAGACAATGATGCCAAGGTTACTGCAGTGGCCCCTCAACTGAATTCAGGCGACCACCGGCCCCTCCCCACCCTTCTCCTCCCCCCCAACCCTCTCCTCCCCTCCACCCCCAGCCGCCCTTCCCAACCCACCTCCCCACCCCCCACCCCCTCGTCCCCCCCACCGCCGGCTAAGGGTGGAAAATTGAATAATAATCCTTACATTTGATATTGTACCTTTCATGTTATTGAGACGTCTCAAACCACAGAATGCATTGTAAAGTGTATTTTGTGGTTTCAATGTGGCAGCCAATTGCACACAGCAATGTCCCACAAACAGCCATGGAGCGAATGACCAATTTTATTGGGGGATTGTTGGAGAAAACGCCTTCTTGTTTCGAACAGTGCCATGGGATCTTTAACGTCCACCTGAACAGGCAGATGGAGCCTCAGTTTAACGTTTCATCTGGAGGACAGCACCGAACAATACAACACACTCCCAGTACTGCATTGGAGTTCAGTTTGACTGTGTGATTCCATGCCATGAGATGGGACTTGAACCCACAATGTTCTGGCTCAGAGGCAAGAAGTCTACCACTGTGCCAGTGCTAGATAACAGATATATCAGTTTCTTCATCTCATCGCTATACATGGGCTTAAATTTCAATGGATGTAACATTGGGCGGTGCACACTTATGGTGTAGAAATCCCATTGACAGTTGACGTCTTCAAAAGCAGTAAGGATAATACCAACCAGAAGTTCAAGCCATCGGTAGCCTGCTGGAAAGTGTGAGAGTGTGACCCGTCAGGTAATGGCTGCTTTGGGTTTGACCTCCATGCTCACAGAGGCTATCACTAGGTTAACAGCTCAACATCTAGGCTCATGTTTGAACAGCCACAGGTATGAGATACAAGAGTGTGACCAGTCTTCATGAAGACATAACTCAATGAGTCAGAAGTTTCAGGAAAGGAAAAGAGAGTGGGGGGGGGGGGGGGGAGGGGGGGGGGGGGGGGGTTGGAAAGGGGATGAAAACGGCAAAATATGGAGAAATATATTTCTCGCTCAACAAAGAGATCTTGGATTCAAATTTGCAGAACCTTATTGCGATAATGATCACTGGTGATAATGAGATGACAATTATCATTTCACACACCAATATTCCCCTCCTCATTCCATATTTAACATGGCTTCAGTAAAACGGATTAAGCCATTGCATGCATTTAATACTGGAAAGATATTCTCCCCAGATGTTATCAGGTAGGATAGTCACCACCATCGCTTTGCTATACAGTAGTATAACATTTATTTGGGAGACGGTGAAGGATCCACACACACACACTCACACATAAACAAACACCGTTACTATTCAACTCCATATGTTTTAAAAAGTATCATTTTACGACAAGAAAAAGATCTTGAAGGAAATTATTGACTGGGATCATTGTGATCCACTTGCTTCCACCTGGTCCAGATTGCATCAGCCCTGCGTTGAACAGTCCAGTGAAACAGATTTATTGAAGTAATAAAAGTTCAACCTTGTGTCAATGTATTGGTTTCTAAATGGGATTGCAGGAGAAGTGACTCACTGCAGTTTGAATGCATCATTGCAACTGCATTCATACAAGGACCAGGATTGTAAGATTAGGTCAAGAATGTAAATTATCCACTGCCCTCAAACAGAACATAACATTGGAGTATTTGATCCTTCAGTTGCTGATTTCTTGTATGTTCCCATCATGGACAGTATTCAGGTACTGAGAGCTTGCACGGAATGACACGAGGTTTCAACAAATGCATTCTGACTCAGAAAGTCGCACAAACTCGGAAAACAAGACGTTCCTCCCATTCAAATAAACGTACTGGGGGATAAGCAACCCATGTTGACAACAGCAAGCCTGCAAGTCAGACGGGAACTTTCCACCTAAATGTCTTTCTGTTCTCACAAACTCCCCGCGGACCTGTGTAATTTTCCCTGCTTGTCAGTTTATCAAAAGGCCCGGAGCATTGGGTTTCAGCTTCAGATTGTCAAGTCTGATCTCCGCTTTCTTTGAACGTCCAGTGATCTGACCCAGTCACTGAAGTTCACCATTACCAGAGCACAGCACTGCAGGCTCTGTGTCCTGCTGGCGTTCCCAACAGCACATTTCCTGGGTTGTGTTCATACATGGGGTCGGGGGATGGTTGGGGGAGGAAAAATTCATCCAATTCCTTGTCGCTTGCCCAAAATCATCTTGTGGTTGATAGTTACACAATAAACTGTTTTGCTGTTTGACAGTTCAAAAATCATGTCTCTCGCAGCACTGTGGCATTTAGTGGGCTTGAATCGAATACATGCTACATATGGCTGCCAATGGTATGCTTACACCAGGTGCAAGAACATGCCCCAAGCTATTTTCCATTGAGTAGCCGGTGGTTTTTTGCACCAAGTAAGGCTTGGAAGCACAAAGGAGTTTGTAAGGAATATATTCCCACCTAAATCATTTTTAAAGCAGATTTTTTTTCCCCCTTCTTTCCATGTCATACGGGCACAGCCACTGTCTCATCATTGTTATAATAATAATAATAATAATAATAATAATAATAATCCTTGCATATCGATAGAGCATCTTATCATACCATTAAGACGTCTCAAAGCGCTTCACGGAATATATTGTAAAGAGGATTGACTGTGTGTTTGTGGGAGAACATTACCTCTGGAAAGCAACTCATCAATCGATTAACAACGAGGATCCTACTTACTGCTAGGTAAACAGAAGAGTGCGGAGCAAGGGAACTTGTAGAAAGTTTTGTCCCACCCAGGAATCGAACACAGGTCCAGGCATTCGCAAGCGAACGTATATGCTGTTGGACTCCACTATTGTAGACTGATGCCACAGAAACAATGGGACATTTGTTGGTTTCTATTGCTGATAAGTAAATGCTCAGGTGTATCGGGCCGGTATGTTTTTAAGTGGGGGAATATGGGCTAAAGTTTGTGTAAAACTCCAAATATGACGAAGGTGATATAAACTGCTGCAAATATCCAATATGTAAAATGAGGTGTAATGTGTAATAGATGAACCCAAAATGAAATGAATTAAAGTGAATACCATCTCTTTTAATTACAGATATCGGAAAGCAACCTCGAGGGAGGTGCCCCATCTGTCTTCCAGTCTATCGGTTACTAATTCACATACTGCGGACTAAGAGAGATTTTCACCATCCGGGGATCGTTTAAGGCCCAGGAGGCTTCAATATAACGCAATGTTTGGGGGGGTGGTGGGGGGAGTGAATGATGTAATTGCATTGCCTTGTCTATCTAGCCGTTCTCAGTTGGGGTAAGCAATAGGGGGCGCTAGCATTTGCTGAGGTGCCCCAGGGTTTGGGATATTTTTCAATCATATCGCTCCCCTACTGGAAGATGTGTGTATGTTCCAGCGCCTTGGGACGTCCCCCTAATGTGAAAGGCTCTATAGAAATGTAACTTGTTGCCGTTGTTTCTGCTGTATAATCCGCAGATCAGCTCAGGGTAGATTTGGGCTTGGCTTTCTCCTGGTTGAATGGACAGCCCTCAGCAGTTATTTCCCTAAATTCCTCAGTCATTTCATTGATTGATTTTTCCACTGGGCACGGTTCTTTGGGGAACCCTCGAGGAGCATCACACTGAAGTGGGGATGATTGAAGTGTGAGCGTTGTCAAGACACACAGGGTTACACTCGCGGAGAAATTCATTTAACGTTTGCAGGATTGAAAGCAATTGGCAGCGAGAAGCAGGATTTCGATTTCCTCTTTCACATCACTCTCTCCAAAGCACAGAACTTCACTAACTGGGATCAACTGAACTTCTCGTCAGCTGTTAAGAGAAGGTTTGAGGGCTCGAATGGACTGGAGGCTAAGTGGGTTTGCACCTCTAGTATTTGTAGAGTGGTGGGTGGGAATCAAGGTCCATCATTATGTTTTCATGCACAATCCCAACAAAAGCTCAATACAAGCAGGAATAAGCCTCCAGTTGGATTATAGTAATAATAATACTTGTATTTATTATGGCAGCTTAACACAATATTGAGTCATCTCCAAATGCTTCACTGTAAAGTGTATTCACTGGGAATTTTGTGGGCAAAACATAGCAGCCAGTTTGCGCACAGCAATGTCCCACAAACAACCATGTAGAGTCCTGTAGCTCAGTGGTTAGAGCACTCGTCATACAAGCAAGAGACCTGGGTTCATTTCCAGGCAGGCGGAAACCTTGGCCAAGTTTCCTTACTCCGCCCACACCTCCAACAATACAACCACACCCCTCAGCGCTGCATTGGAATGTCAGCTTAGACTATTTGATTCCAAGACCAGGTGTCGGGCTTGAACACTATTGATGCCCTCCTCTCAGTCAATGACACAAAGAGAGAACAACAACAACACCAACAACAAAATTACACTTGTAATAGCACCTTTCTCATCAGGAGGACATCCCAAAGCATTGAGAATAATAAGTAACTCTTACGAAAACAAATATTTTGACAGCTAGTGAACCCTGGCACGTTCAAACTAAAAATAAAGTAGAGCGTGAACTGTGTGAAACAAAATCCTTCAGTGGATGTGGAACCAATGTCACAAGAACAGCAATGACTGGGTTAATGTCTCTCTGGCTGGAGCTCAGAGAGCATAAAAAGGGCATGGTTCAGGCTTGGCATTGAAGGTGATATGTTTAAACAAACGCAATTGAAAGGATGTGTGCCAAGCAGTAAGAGCAGAGGAAGGGAGTAGTAGCACAGAATTAAAAGGAGTATGTATGTTGGTGTGTACCGGTGTATGTTGAAATGCAGATCTAAATTGATCTGTTGTGCAACAGACTGGGTAGCCATTCATTGATCGCAAGCGGGAAAACACAAATCCTTTCTCCAGGTCCTGATTGCTTCCAATAGTATCCCGTGACACTATTCCTAATCAGTCGTGAGCTTTTCCCAGCAGTGGTGACCTGGGAAGGTGGGGGCAGAGTGGCTGAAAGCCCGACTGCTGAGCGGGCGGGAGGTGGGGGGACAATGAACAGGTCAGTGCCCGCAGAGAGTATGATAACTGGCTATTCCAGGAACTCACTCTGATATGGTGACAGTTGGCCTTCAAGTATTGCGAGGCAGCCAAATTCTGAACATTTATAAATGTGATTTACAAGACAGCTACTCGCTGGAGATGGCAAAATCCAGGTCTGAAATTAGAAGGCAGTAGTTCTGTTAAAATCACTGCGATATTACCAATGCAGCCAGCGACTGCTCTGATCCCTATTTGGATCAGTCTAAATTACTAACCATCTGACTGGCAGAGTAAAACAAGAGCCTTCATCAGTTCAATTGCTGCTTTAGTCCTTGTTAAGAGATTGAGTGTTCTACAGTATACAATCTCTTCCTGCTCAGCTTCAATTCAGAGCAGCAATCAATTTGGACCATTTCTGCTTCAATGGAGCATTAATAGGGATTTCCCTGCCACGCCTCCTCCAAAGCAACACAGAACTCCTGTAGCACTGCTGGTAGGGAAGGAATAGTCGGAATATAACGGCACACAGCTAAACGATGCTCATGCCTTGCTCCTTCACATTAAGACTATTCAATGATGGCATACAGATTAAATAACATTGAAAGCAGTCTTCATCATGCAGCCACACTAAGACATGTCATTGGCATTCACAATCCGATTTTACAGCCAACAAATTTATTGGAAGAATCCTAGTCTTTCGTTTAGGTGTCTCTTGGCTTTGTACCCAGCCTGAGGGGTAATTGAGACTTGAAATGTCTCATGGCCTTAGCCTTAAGACCACAGTTTTAAAATTTACGATGGTGCAGAGTATTGGAAAATCCTTAAATTTAAAAACTGTGGAAAAACAGCATTTCACATTAAAACTGATTTTAAAAGTTTTCCAAAATTCCGCACCATCTTAAATTTTAAAACAATGGGCTTCGGTCTAAGACCATGAGAAATTTCAGGTCTCTGTAGCCTCAAAAATTGGCCTAGATATGAATCCGCGGTGGGAGGGAGATATATGTACACCACAGCTGAAAACGTTTTAAGTAAAATACATTTCTGTAATATTCTCAAAGATACTATTGTCTGGGTGTATAATCCTTGTCCTCTGAATGATGGAAAACGGTTCACATTTGTCGGGGGAGGGGGGGGGAGGGAGGGCGCAGGTGATGAAAAAAAAAGTATTTGTCTCTTGCTTGACTGGGTACAAATTGTATTGTAATTCTTTGCTTTCTGCCAAACCTGAACTCCTGCAAATAACTGCAAAGCATCTGTAAATATGACAAGAGGAAATGTCCACCCATTGCACATACTCGGCGTAATGTTTTAATTACAGAAGGGATTACAAACTTCTGTGAAACGTCAGACTGGGTTCTTCCTCCTAAAAGATATTGTTGGTCTGATACCTAAAACATCTGTTGACTCATACACCCATAAAATAGCATGTTCCAGGCAAAGTGTAAGGCAGAGGGCACAGTGCCTCAAACAGGCAACTGGGGGCACTGCAACCTATTCAGGTAAAAATAATAATAATCCTGAATAATCCTTACTTTTGGTATAGCTGGCGCCTCATCAGATTTATGAGATGTCTTAAAAGCGCTTCACGGAATATACTGTAAATTGAATTGACTGTATACTTGCGGGTGAAACGCAGCAGCCAATTGCATAACAGAAATCAATGGATTCAATTCATCTCTGTGCTGAATCCTTCAATGATTCGGCTTCATATTTCGATTGCAAGGTGAGTACAGAGATGTAAAATACCCTGAGAATTAGGTATTATAAAGCTGCGCACCGCGAGGTGAAAACTGCAAACATTTAAAAACAAGTTCCTGATTGCTTTGTGGTAATTATCTCATTCCATCTGTTTTTTCACCCGAGATGGCTTCTGACCTTCACCACTGACTGAAGAAGGATAGTGTGGTGACGGCGGTGGTGAAATGAAATAAAGGAATGCAGTTGGGCTTTCTTTCCCAGTGCTGTGCACAGGAATTGGCAAAACGTATGGAAACATTCTGCCAAATGCACTGAAGTGCCACATTGCCTGGGGATTTGATGCTGTGACGGTGTGAGCCAGATGATCCAATGCCTGAGGTGCTGAACTGCCAAACAGGTTTTATTTTAAGACCAAACACATCAAGACACCATGTAGGATGATGATGCTGCTTCAGGGCAGCATTTTACCTTATGAATTAAGCTCTTTCTTAACTGTCGGATGCATTCTGAATAACAGTGACAATTTGCACTTATACAGTGCTCTTCATGTAGGAGAATGTCTCAGAGCGCTTTTCAATGACCGGTTGACTGTCGAGGAGTGAGTGCGTTTGAAAAATACAGACAGGAGGCAATGATGGCAGGTATAAGGGCTTCATTGGCAATTGGTGCGAGGACAGAGTCACAGGTGGGTGTGAGTGAGGTGAAGAATGCGCAAGGCTACATATCGCATGAATTTGAAGATACAATCGGGTGAAAATATGAGTATGGCTTTTGCTCCACAACACTCCAGAGTCCAAACAACAACAGCAAAACACCAGGCTGAAAATAAGCACCAGTGCAGACTTGGAAACACCAAGGGAACAAGGCTTCATCAATGGCAAGAATCCACTTGGGAGAACGATATCACTGGCACTGTGTTGCAGCCAAGTGCAGTGAAGTTTCACAAATAGAAATTCAGCCACTCAAATCTTCCACAGGACACAGTGTGCCCACAAGATAGTAAATCTTCACTAAATGCCTGCTGATTCACACAGAGTTGAACAGTATTGGGAAATGTAATAATAATAATCCTTGCATTTGATATAGCGCTTTTCACATCTCATCCTCGTCTCAAAGCGCTTCACAGAATATACTGTAAAGTGAATTGACTGTATATTTGTGGGTGAGACGCGGCAGCCAAATGCGCACAGCAGTGTCCCACAAACAGTCGTGGATTGAAATGACCAATTTTTATTATTGTGGATTCTGGGGATGGATTATTATTAGGCGTGTGCGTGGAGTAAGGAAACTTGTCCAAGGTTTCGCCCTGATCTGCCTGGATTCGAACACAGGTCTCACGCTTGTAAGACGAGTGCTCTAACCACTGAGCTACAGGAGACACGATGAAGTACATACATGTGGTTTAATAAATAATAATAATCCTTGCATTTGATACAGCATTTTTCATGTCTTCTAGACATCTCAAAGCGCTTCATAGAATATACTGTAAAATTAATTGAAAAAATAGCTTTTTGATGCATATGTGGACTTTGAGTTTCAGCGCATTTCTGTGCTGCTCATTCCAGTGAAGTGTACCCAGTGTCACAGTCAGATAAATGCCCACTTAAGGGACCCAGATAGCTTGCTCACCTGAGAATTGGCAACTACAAGTGCCGTGTGATCCGTAGAGGCAACGAGAAATATAATAGAAGAGTTTCACAATCTCATGAGAGAGCGAGAGAGAAAAAAGAATCCCATTTGTCTTGCTCAATCTCCCCCTTCCCCCACGCACCCCCCCCCCCCCCCCCCTCCTCCCCTACGCCCACCCCCCCTCCTCCCCTACGCCCACCCCACCCCACCCCCCCTCCTCCTCCACCTCCATCATTAATCTTGAGCAACACAATCCAATACATGGACAATGGTTGATTCCTGCTGTCACTCCCTCCCCTCCAGCCATTCTGTGGAGGTGCTGGGATTAGGAACCCAGCCCAGTTTTCCTTCCTTCCTGCACATGAACTCTGTGTTCTGACAAGCTTGATTCTTAGCAGATGTCAGGATGTGAATGCCACTGGAAGGTGGGATCAGAATTCGGGTCTCTCTGGTGGAGACGCCATGTACACCGCCCATTGCCACAAAACATCTTCAAACTGATTGTTTAAATGACGCCATTGAAAAATACCACAAACCTTCACTGAGTGAAACCCACAGCCAAACAGGCGTGTTCAAAATCTCCCACTCCTTGTACTGCGATAAACAAGAACTCAAGAACATGCTTTGAAAGAAAGCCCTTCAACCCATAGAACTTGCCAACCTCTCTGATCTCCTACGCCACCTTTCTGCTCAACCCCTTCCACTCGGCTAATTCGGCTTCCTGCGTGTCCCTGCCTGTCTATTGGCAACATCATCGATGGCCTGGCTTTCATGTTATGCACCCAAAACCACATGATTCTCTTCTCTCCCTCTCTGTCTAACTTCGAGGCCCACCTTAAAACCTCGCTCTCAACTCTCACCTCCCCTCTCGCCTCTTCCCTGCTCAGTCTATGACCTAGTCACTGTGAAGCACTCCGAGACATTATCCTTTTAGGAAAAGGGTGCTATTATAAATGCAAGTTGTTGTTATTGTTGTTCTTCTTCTTCTATTGGATCATAGTCTAGACAAGACTGAGAGTGTGGGGGTCAGATTTCAAGCTCTGTAAATACAGGTCTCTCCGAGGGGAAGGTTTTACCCTCAACTAATTACAACAGATTCAGCATTTACAGCACTCTTGGCTGTGATAAACCCAACCAACAATAGCAACCCTTTTAACAGCAATTTAGTTTTATTACCAATGCTTCAATACACAAGTACTTTGCAGTGAAATGAACAGCCAAAAATGACTTAACAGTCATTTTTAAACAGGGAATAATACTGTCATTAGCACTTGAAGAGTTAACTGAGGGAATCTCTTGTATGTGTCTAGTCCACTGGGATCACTGTGCAGAGCACGTATATTTCACCGCACCAGTTTCATTGTACTGCGCTGACTATTCTAATGAATGATGGTCAAAGAGACAGCACAGTGCTGTGTTAGCAAACAAGTAAATCATTTAGATTGCATGCAGTTCCATTGCTGCACATGAATGGGGCAGTAAATCTGTTAGATTATTGTCTACTATTCTACTGGATTCATTATGGCTGCGCTTATTCTACTTGAAAATAAAGGAATATCAATACCTCCCACACACTCAATTTATAATCCAAATTATTTGCATGATGACTGCGTTTGAATTATGATTCTGCCCTAATCAGCAGAGCGCTGGCCATTCCCAGATAAAACAATGCTCCTTGAGTAATCTCCCTGCTAATTACCGAGGAACATTAAATACATGGGCTGTTTGAAGCCTTTATTTTGAACATAAATGCTCTGAGAGTTGAACCCGCTTTGCAATTTTTTGCAATAAATCAGGAACGCTGGTTAGTGGTCCAAGACTAGAATGTTACACTGAGGCTCATGTGAATCTTACAATTCCAGTAGAGAGGGACCTCGGTTGTCCACACCTCTCATACCTACCTTCACAATTATCCGTGACGCTGACCTCGTAGTTCCCGAACACTCTGACACTGACTTAGCAATTCCTGATCCTCCCCAACTCAGCTGCCAGTCTGCTCCACCTCCCTGACTCAGCTCCAGATTTGTCTTGCTGACTGAACTCCCACTTCACTCCACATTCACCACTCGGCTCCACCACTTCCCTGACTCAGATACCACTCTACTATCCTCCCTGACTCCACTCCCAACTCTAGGATGCGAAGGCAGGCAAACCACATACAGGATGTACCAAACTGGCATTTTCAGTTAATTCGATTAACGTAATGATTCCAGGAAACATTGTTTGTTCTATAAATGGCATTTACTGGAAAGAAATTAAGTACATTTAGATTTCAGTGTGCAAATGTGAATTTTAGTAGCTCATTTGAGTGAAGGGACTCAATCATGGACCAACCATTTCTTCCCTACAGATAACTGAGTGTGGAAAAAGTGACAGAAAATAAGTTTCATAATGGAATCTCGATTATCCTCCAAATGCAATCAGCTATTACTATTATTATAATCAAAGCTCTGCTGGCTCTTCATTTTCATCCCTTTCAGAAAGTTACCACACTCGTTATCAACACTGTAGCCTTTTTTTGTATTCTTTGTGAGGTTTGTAGTTCAGAATGAAAGCCTAGCCCAGAGACTGGGTGGAAGCCACTATAAACCACCAAAGACCAGATGCTTCCGCTCTGCCCTTTATAACAAGGGATTTGTCACTTACCCACAACCCACTAAACTAGTCAGGAAACTTCAAACCCACCCAAACAACCAGACGCACAGTAAACTAGGATGTAGGCCTCAATAAAACCCCTTACAAAAACACGCATGCACAAAACCGCCACAACAGTGGTATATATTACTGAACTCACATGGAAAACGTTAAAATTGTTAACGTCTCCCTTTAGATTCTTTTTTCAGTGAACACTTCCCTCAGGATTTCTATTGAAGGCCTGAGACCCAGGTCCTGTTAGTTAGAAGGTGCTTGATGCCAGTGTCACACCCGGACACAAAATGGAAAAAATAGCTCATGACAAACCTGAGAGAAGCTTTAATTTGATTTTCCCCAAACTACACAAAGGTCCGACTCACCTTGACTGGAATTAACATTGGCAGAGTGCCGCCCACCCACCCACCCCATAAGGTTTATTTTGCTTGCGTTGCACAGAATCCTCCGCAGAACTGTGAAAAAGTAAATTGGTTCGTCCTTGCGCCTGAGTCTTTGGGAAAAGTGATGTGCATTTCATGTGAAAAAAGAATCTTCAACAGATGGTACAGGCATATCAAAAGAGATGGTGACTAACACCCGGCTAACTGATTAGGGGATTCATCTGCACTGTGAAAAGCACCGAGTTACTATGTTCTCTCTCTAGCCACACCTGAGAGTCGAAGACTTTTAGATTTTAAGTTTTAATTGACTGTGAATATTTCTTATTTGATTCTATTTATGGGAGCTCAGACTCTGTACATTCACGTGGCTGTGCAGTGCGTTTGATTCCCTGAGATTCCTGCTTGAGGTTACCCCAGTAATTGTAACGTTAGGGGGTGGGAGGTAGGAAGGTGAACCAGGTTTATATCGATGCTGTTACCAGCCACGTGTGATTGTAGAGAAATAGCTCTGACACTGAACAACTGACTCCCAAAATTCTGCATAATCTTAGTTTTAAAGCAAGTCTTCGAGACGTCTCAAAGCGCTTCACAGAATACACTAGAAAGGGCTGAAGTGATCAATTGATTATCTTTTCTTGAACATCAGAAGCATTTTTGTATTGATTTTATAACTAAGATTTCAAATAGGTAGAGGCTATTTCTGGGAAACTGACTATCTATTCCACTCTACACTGGGTTAAACGCATCTGAAGTAAGTTATAGGTTTATCATGAGGAGGTCAGAATATGCTTTTACTGTGACAGTAATAGAACTACTTTTGGCACTCAGCCCCACCTGTTGGTTGCCCCAGTGGAAACAGTCAACACATTGCAAAGGGAGCAAAGACACACGTAATCACCAAGATAACGTCAGCCGCGCAGCAACAAACAACTAAATCTGACCAGCACTGAGTTTAACTGGAAAATATGTATTATCACCTCAGATAATAATACGACTTGCATTTTATATAGCACGTCTTCGAGATGCCTCAAAGCACTTCACAGAATACACTGTAAAGTGAATTGACTGTACAATGTGAGGGCGAAACGCGGTAGCCGATTGCGTGATTGCGCACAACACAGTCGGACAGGGTTGAAGTGAACAATTTATTATCTTTTCCTGAACAACAGAAGCATTTTTGTGTGGATGCTTGTGTCTGCAAAGTGTGTCCTGCCTGCTTTGTGTTAAGATCCTCAGCCCATTCTTGGTTTAAATCAATGCAGTTTCCTGCAAATCATAATTGCCGCGTAATCCTAGGTTATAAGAGACAGATACGTGCTGTTGACTTTTGGGTACCTCTTGATACTGTGTGTTTAGGCATTAAAGCTGCTGGACAGAGGCAGTGTAGCACTCCCCCTTGTGCGACAACAGGGTTCTGCTCCATTGAGATCTGGGAATGGATCGGTTAACCAACGGACTACTCTCCTCATTCACTGGAGTAGAATTGGGTGAAGCCCATGAAGGTCTCACATGAAAAATCTCGACATAGGCTGCTTCTAACAAGCAGTTTAAAGATACAAAACAGGATAACAAGGGACAATCAAGCTACTGTAACTAGAAGTAAATATATAGTACACATACATATCTCCTTTATCACACTTAGCAATATGTGTTTGTTCAGCAGAATTCAATTCCCATTACAGTGACTGTGTGACTCATGTTAATGTATACTCCAGTTAAGGATACAATTCTGCTATGCATAAGTCCCTTATTAAGACTATACTTGTGAAATGCGCAAAATAAATATTCTTTACATTTGGCATAGCGCCGTTCACATCAGTGGGAGGTCTTAAACAGCTTCATAGGATATACTGTAAAGTGCACTAACTCTGTATGTTTCTGTTGACAGAACAGCTTTTCCAATTGTGTAACACTTAAGCCTTACTCATCTAAATAGATTGTTATTATTCAGTACATGAGTATTTCCTGAAGTCTAGTCAGTTATAAATGTTTAAACCATGTAAGTATAAATTATAACAGTCCCCTCCCCTGCTTACTTTTTCAGCTGTCACTTTGAATCTATTTGTACTCCGGACGAGAACCAATATTCAGAAATGTTATTGCATTTTTGATTAAAGTATTTGCTGGAATGAAGCTATTGTTCCACAGGGAGCCGAACAGGTCTTTTCCAGATTGACATGAAGACTGAAGTTGCAAGGTTTGCTTCACTGACTGTGAATGATACCAGGTGGGGCAGCGGTTATAGTACGGCTATTGGCCTCAGTGCTGCTGGGCTAGCAATGGAGGAGAAAAATAAATAAATCAGCCATTAGGATGATTGGGAGGTTCGTTAGGAGGAATGACCAAGGACCCAAGTAAATGGACTGCAGGCTCGAATTGAGAAAGGGGAGAACCTGACAGAGAGAAGGTAGGATATTGGATAGAAAACTCTGAATTGTGTTTAATATTAACGCCACTTTAACACAGGCCGGGGCTTTAACATGGAGCAAAGGGAGCCAAATGGTAGGAGGAGGGTTTACGCTTTTCAATCCCTGAATTTTCAGCCGAATTTATGTGGTGAAAGCAGACAGGGAGAGGCCAGAACAGGGAGGTGAGAATATCAGAGGCCTGAGCACACAGCCACTCTACTACACCTTCTAGTGGTTGGATCTACACCAACACTGGCTGTGAGACCTGTAAGCCCCTTAATAATAATAATACTTGGGTTTGACATAGGGCCTTATCATGTCATTGATAGGTCTTAAAGCACTTCAAAGAACATATAGTACTGTAAAGCGAATTGAGTGTATATTTTGTGGGCGAAACGTGGTAGCCAATTGCTGGCATGGATAAACAGTCGTGCATTGAGCGACCTAATTTTTTTTGAAGGGATTATTACCCCCAGAAAGATACTAATTGCTTGGCAGACAATACCTGATTTAATATAATTGTGAGGCACGCAGATAAAGCTTTTTTTTTGTAATTGAATAGGTTTTTTGGTGATCGATGAAAGAATATTCTGTTTCCGATATCTGTACGTCCTGAACAAAGAAAGAAAATGTACACTATGCTGTGCATAGGAACATACAGTAGAAAAATAATAAAATGTGTAATTAGGATAGGAATGCTTAACATAAACGACTTCCTGCGCCAGCCAGCAAAGAGGCATCTCGATTAGGATTAGTTTTTTTTGATGTACATCAGTGGCTAGTCAAGCAGCGAGTGATCAAAGTTATATAAAGAATGTAGCAGACAAATGAACCCATAAAAGCCAAGATTAACTGCAAACACTCCTACATCGGGATTCTTAAAGGCTGTGATAACCACTGAGCGACATTACAAAAACATCCACTGTTGTGCAGCCTTGATGCCTCTGGGCTATAAATGCTCTGTTAAGGTTGGTTGGAGAGCAACTAAACTAGACACAGAAAATCAAATGGGGGGGAAAAAAATAACTTGCTGGTCACTGGATAGAATAAAACCCATAGTAACAAGGAAGATCCTTATTTTATCACATTGACAGAAAGACGGTCTTGGTAAAAATAAACCCGCGTGTGTTTTTAAAAGAAACATTGAAACAGGATTTTCGGTTCTTTATTCGGTCACCAAGGGTGGAATCAGGGATCATTTAATTGGTTATAACGTGGAGCTCAGGGCAAGAATGAATTAATGAGTAGCATTGGCATATTTACACAGAACCCAACCACAGATTCTGTCGTGGGGAGCATTTTTTTTTCCATTGCGAATTAGAGGAGATTTTATTGTATTGTAGTATTTGGTCCAAATTTTCATTGCGGTCTGGAGCCATGATGGCAACAGCTTTCAAACACCTCTCATAAAGGAGATACACCACTTGTGGTCAGACAGTCACTGCTGGCAAACCAGTCTTTGGGGCATGGATATCAACAACAACAATAAATTACATTTACACAGCGCCTTTCACGCTAGGAAGGCGTCCCAAGGCACTGGACAGGGGTGGAGGGGAGGGAGGGAGGGAGGGAGGGAGGGAGGGAGGGAGGGAGGGAGGGAGGGAGGGAGGGAGGGAGGGAGGGAGGGAGGGAGGGAGGGAGGGAGGGAGGGAGGGAGGGAGGGAGGGAGGGAGGGAGGGAGGGAGGGAGGGAGGGAGGGGAGGAGAAAAATGAATAAAATTCAAGTGATCGCTCCTGATGTTAGTCAGAATCTGTCCTCCAGTGAATCACATCATTCCTTTTTTTTCCCCCAACATATACAAAAATCGCGTTTTTACTGATCCTATTTTTTTAAAAAAAACACACGACAGACACTCAACGCAACTGACAAGAGACCTGGAGGCATTTCAGTTAACTCTTACATTACCATGTGGGCGAGGAGTTAATTGAAGAGTGGATGGTTGATGTCGCCATCTGGTGACAAAGTGTCAAAGCCCTGTCCCCAGTGAACAAATAAATAATTCATAAATAAATAATCCTTGCATTTGATATAGCGCCCTATCAGGTCTTCGAGGCATCTCAACGCTAATAATTCTAATCCTATCATGTCTTCGAGATGCCTCAAAGCGCTTCCCAGAAATGTACTGTAAAGTGAATTGACCGTATATTTTGTGGGCGAAACGCAATCAGCCAATTGCACGCACACAAGGGGCGTGCATTGTTTACATGCAGCTCTGGCTCTTTGAGAATATCATTACAATGTTGGCGTGTGGGTGGGAAAAGCAGCGGCTTTTTGCTATCTAGCGACCCCTGCAGGGGCATCAGACAAAACAGGGTGGTCACTGGGGGAGAAATACCCAAGGGGTGGAGGGGGAGAGTTGGGTGGGGCTGGGGGGGGGAGGTAATTGCTGATGGAAACATAACTAGAGTAAGTTACGCTTGTTGTAACGCTACTGCAAACGAGATTAACTGTTGAGACATTATCACATCAGATAGTGCGAGTAGAGTCACTTGTGGATTTTATGGTCCAGTTAATAAACTGAACGAAGCAAAGCCTCTCAGACAGTTCTAATTCACAGATTTAGGTTTCAAGGCCGCAGTGAAGCGATAGGTCAAGAGTTCAAAACTCTTCCTCACCCTACGCTCCAGTTTACAGAGACACGATCCGACATTAACTTACCTGTGTCAATATTTTCTCCCGAACTAAATTGGTCTGTCTACAAGATAGCAAACAAAAAAAATTAAAATCTTGTTTTAGAAGGGATTTAGCAATCTACGAGCAGCCAACTTCAGTGTTAAAAATGTTGATGCTAACCCAGGCTTCAACCCTGCTCATTTCTTCACTGCTAAAGGCTTTGACAGCTGTATGTTTTGTAACAAGAACCTGTTGTACAGACAAGAGTGAGATGGCCCCTGCTACCATGAGGCTGTTAAAACCTGCAGGGAGTTTATAAATAGATGTGAAGCTTATGAGTCAGTGGAGTATAGTCAGTGCTTGGACTTGCACTCACTAGCTGCTACTGTAAATAAGCCCTCTATTATTGCACTAATTGCTGAACTTGAATTAACTTACTGGCAGTGTCAGGGCAAACTTTCACATCAAAATTACCAACCGACTGATCCAAAGCAGTCAGTAATGTCGTCGGACAAGTATTGTGTGACTGAACTAAATGCATCCCGAATCGTTTGCTTCCTACAAAAAAAAATTTTTTTTTTTTTTTGGGGGCGGGGGGGAGAAAAAAATCACAATCGATTCCCAGTGGCACCAAACAAATTTGCGGGAACATCAAGTGAGTGGCATTCATCTTGACAGAAAAGCCATAGTCATCACAGGGGGCTGCACCTGTTATTTGTATGTGGTGGGGGTTGGATGGAGGGTAGACATTGAAACACAGGAGTACAGCAGGGTTTACACAGAGCAGAATCACACAGAATTGCAGAGGCCTTTCACCAATGGAAACATAATAATAATCCTTGCGCTTGATAAAGCGCTTTTGATGTCTTCTAGACGTCTCAAAGCGCTTCACAGAATATACACTAAAGTGAATTGACTATATTTATGAAACGCGGTAGACAATTGCGCACAGAAGTGTCCCATAAGCAGTTGTGAATTGAAATGACCAATTTATTATAGATGTTTTTTGATGGATTATTATTAGGCGTGTGGAGTAAGGAAACTTGCCCAAGTTTCACCTTGCCTGGATTCGAACACTTGTCTCACGCCTGTAGAGTGAGCACTCTAACCACTGAGCTACAGGACTCCACACTATAGAATAATAAATCATTTTTAAATTTGATAAGGTGCCTTATCACGTCGTTCAGGCGTCTCAAAGCACTTCACAGGGTATATTGTGAAGTGGATTGACTGCATTTTGTGGGCGAAATGCAAACCCTACCCACAATGAGTTGGTCATAAGGACACAGGTAAATAATGACCTCCAAACCACATCAGAATCAAACCAGTGGCAAAACACCTTCTCAAACAAAACCTTTTAATCTTTCAACCAAAGATTTTTAAAATACACATATATATATATATATATACACAGTATCCACCCACACACTAAACACAGTTGATGTGGTCGGTTGGGTTATGCAAAGCTATTGGAGATCAAAACCTCTGCATCATCCATTTTCTACTGATTAACCATTAGGATGGAGACAGGAACACTTTGAATGAGACGTGCATCATTGGGTGCATAATTGTAGATGTTAACGTGCGAGGCGGGTACGAATGGTGGTATTTTTAAATTTGTCACACCCTCCCCCCAGGGAGCCCTGTGCCAACCCTCGGCACACAGCTGGGAGGCCGCTTGGCTCATGGCAGGAACTGAACCCATCTGCCAGTGGCTGCACTGGCAGCTTCGCACATTGGCACCCAAACTGGTACCAGACGCCAACTGGATGGCATCCAACCTGGGGATACTCATTACCAACCCACTGAATCCCATTCGTGAAGCGGGTGTTGTTTTTTTCTGTAAAAATAAAATAAGAGCCATGAGCTGTGTAGCTAAAACCTGGACCAGTTCATTGCATTGGGTTTAGGTGTCAACTTCACAGCTATCTAATCGCACAGCACATACTCTGTCCCGCTCACAGAGTGTATTTTTTTAAATATAGAAATGTACCACTTTGTACTGGATTCCACTCATACGGCGTCCAACAGTAAAGGCCCCTCGACCACCTGGATGTTGGAAAGCGCTGTCTTTAACACACACACAAAAAAACCAATTCACAACCTTTTTTGTTTGTCGCTCGTCGCACATTAGGATGTGGTGGCACAGTCTGCGTTGCGAAATGTCATCTCTTTGCTCCTTCGCCCAGTGGCAGCCGCGCGGTTTAGAAATGCAATCACTATTGTGTCAAACACAAGCTTTTGTCCACGGTCTTCTGTTCAGCTTCAAACTGTTAAATGAGTGAATTAGTGGGTTGTCGTCAAAAGAAAAAAAAAAACACGATCAGCAATTAACAATTTTGATGTGCCTCTCCACAAAGCTGCTCGTTGCAAGCAGAACAGTTCTTGGCAAACTAAGCATGAGTATGCCAGGACTCCATTGTGTAACCATCCCGTATGATTACACGTCTGTCTAGTCTTCCTTCCAAGAAGGAGGCTCTGGCCTCATTTTTCTCCCTCGCGCTTTCCGTTCCACCATCGGCATCGGTGCTTTCAGCCGGTGATGCCCTGAAACTCCGAACCACTCTTTCTCTATGTCTCCGCCTTGCCCCCTCTTTCAGGTAGAGCCTCAAGATCTTCCTCTTCAACCATGTCTACAGTCACATTCCCCCATCTCCCCCCACCCTGGCTCAGTGTCATGCTCTGCCACTGTCAGGCGCTCTGGGACACTATCCTGCGTGACAGGCGCTATATAAATGCACGTCATTGTTGTTGTTGTTGAGGGTATGGTTGTTCCTGTTGGCTGGAGCTGGAGTTTGTGGAACGCTCCATTCGGTTAGCAGAATACACGACAATAAAAATGTTGGTTTGCCGTATAAATCTTGGAAAGGGCCGTCCCTGCCTTCACATCAATATATCCTCAACGCTAGAATGTAAAGACTTTGAAATTTGAAGTGACCGCGGCTGACATAAAGGCTATTAACAATCAGGAACTAACTGCATTAGTTCCAGTGTTGGCATCGGAGAAGATGATTAATGGTTGTCCGTGCGGCTCTTAAACAGTCATTGGCAATGCCATGCCCATTCCTGGCACTAACTAGCTAATGTGTAACTTGAAAATGCATTAATGCTTACCAGAATTGACAATAATAATCCAGATGCTTATTATTTTTGTGGTAAACTAATGAATGCACTGTAACCTTAGACAGTCCATTACATTGCAGCCAGACTGAGCCCAGGAGCTACGGTCTAGTGCTCAGCCCCACGTCGACCTCTGTGGCCTTATAATTTAGCAAATAGTAAAAGAAGAGGCAGCCACAAGCCCCAGGAGTGCCACACTCACTACTCCGAGTTCCATTTTTTTAAGCTGAAAGCAATAAGTGAGAGTTTGTGCTTGTGTTGGTCTAATTATTAGCAGTTTTCCCATTACGCACTCACGTGCGTGCGTATGCGTGTGTTTATTTTAAACCGAAACTCTTCAGACAGATTATTACAGTAACCCATTTAAGATCAAATCTTATCAGTTCCCACAAGCAAAGGCATTGTCAGTGCTCGTGATGTAATATATCCACACCCAATTCTCCCAGAGCATATCCCTCTTGACAGCAACAAATTGAGACGGTAATCAGATGTTAAAAGTTCAATGCTACCAATCGCATCAGTAAGTAGGAATTTTCTTCAGTGCTCCAATCCTATTTTGCAATTCAGTTGCCCACAGTACAGAGTATTAAGTTGACATCCAGATTCTATCACCTTCTTTTTATCCCCCTTCCCAATTTGCTCAGTGATCCACACATCACAGTAAGGCCTCTGTGAAAGGCAACTCTGGAACAAGAAATCACCCTCTGTGAAAGGCACTAGATAAGTGCAAGTTGTTGCTATTCACATTTTCAGTCTGCCTTCCCTGCAGTCTACCTTCAAAGCCATCAACCACGGATGCTTTGAAAATACCCCAAATGGGAATATTCAAAAATATGCATTATTATTAGTTATTAAAAATGCTTGAATAAAAAACAATGAACAGTCAATAGGCATGACAGTTCTAATTAGTTTGATATGTGCTATCTGATTAAATACCAATATCTTCAGCAGAAAAGTCCTAAATTCAAATGCGGCAATTATACAATTAGAACCTCATCCTAATGAAAGATCAGTGAGTTAGGAACATCTTTCTGTCTGTTTGATTTAGACAGAACATGCTGCATTAGATTAATCTGTAGCAGTTTTTTTTCCCCAAGATTAGCAAATGAATTGTAAATGACTGTGTTTACATGTGCTGGAGATGTCAATTTAAATCTAAGTCGAGTTATCTTTACAGTGGATCAAACATAATCAGATGTGGATGAGTGGCTTTAACTCAGATAATCCACATGGATTTAGTGGATTATTTTGGCACGCTAATTTAGCATTTAGTGTTTACATGCAGGTAATTTGAATTTAAATTGTGTTGACTATCTTAAAACCATCTTGTGTGAGCGCAGTCAGTGAATCACGTGCGAATCGGGATTCTGTACAAAAATATTACACGCATTCATATTGATTCAATCTATTAGGGATTTTTCATCATAAGGTGGGAATGATGTGAATATATTTGCAGAGTGCAGTGGTGCTTAATATGCCTCATGAGCTGTGCTTTCTCGTGTTGCGCTGTGTGTGCCATGTTCCGTTGCACTGAATACTGTTATTCAGTGTGAAATGTTTTCCCTCCTGGTTTTCAGCCTTATAAACGTGCCCCAGTAATTTAATAAATGATACAGTGGTTATAGCAGGTTATGCAGTATACCAGCACACCCTTTATTAACAATGCCGATGTTTAATATGCCTTAAGCTCTTTCATGCCTGTCTGATGCTCTGCCAAAGCAAAGAACTGTGACAGTCTATGAATCCTTATAGAATATGGCCGCCTACTTTAGTATGGTATTAACACATTGCTCTTCCATTCATTTACATTTTCAAGTCAAACGTTGATGGTAATAAAACTGCCATGAGTTCCCCCCGCCCTCCCCAAAAACACACACCTTTACATACAAAGCAATGCAAGGTTTAACATGTAATTAAAGAATGGCACATTATAGTATATCTGCATTTATTCGCGTTTAAGAGGTTATTAGATTACTCTTAGCACCCAATTAAGCTCCCTGAAGTTCCGTATGAATCAAGTAATCATGCCAGCTTTCATTACATTTCAAAAAAAAGTTAATTATCAGCCAATAATATATTTATCACCCAAAACCAATTACAGGGAGTAGCTAATGATTTATGAAACATAATTAGCAATGAAAATATACCAGGCAACACCGCAAACCAAACATGCGTTTGTCACCTCCTCTTCCATGGATTACTCAAACGCAATCCTTGCCGGTCTCCCCAGCTCCGCCATTCAAAACAAATCCAGTTCATTCAGAACACTGCCACCCGCATACTTACCCGAATAAAACGCTTTATCCCCATCTCACCATATCTGGCCCAGGCTCCACTGGCTCCCCATCACCAAACGGTTCGACTTCAAGATCCTCACCCTAGCATTCAAATCCATTCACTCCCTGGCACCTCCCTACCTCTCCGACCTCCTCACTCCCCAATGCACCACCCAGCCCTGACCTCCTGCGCTTTCAGCCATTACATTCATAATCATTTTGAGGGTATAATGGCCCCGTTTTTTACAATTATTTGCTCCCCCAATTGGAGGGAATGGCTCTCAATCTGACATACTTTTAGTCAATCCACTTCACGGTATATTCTGTGAGGAGATTGGAGACGTCTCAGAGATAAACTGCTCTATGATGATAATAATAATAATTCTTGCAATTGAATATAGCACTTTTCATGTCTTTTAGACACCTCAAAGCGCTACGAAGTGTAATGACTATATCTGTGAGTGAAAGGCAGCAGCCAATTCCACACAGCAGTGTCCCACAAACGGTTGTAGATTGAATATCAAATATCACAAGCAAGGATTTGTGATTATGGTAATTATTAGTATCTCAAATTTGGATCTGACCAAGAGGAGGTAAGAGGGTGGTTGTGGTTGTGGAACAGGTGAACCTTGGAACTTGTCATTGGGACTCACTGAACCTCCTCCACTACACTGAAGCATCAAATGTTTTAGGAATCAATAGTTCACGTTTTGTATCAATGCATAGTGACAAAACCTGCAAACAGACATTTCAAAGAGCGAAGGTGCTGTGTTGTGATGATAATAATAATCCTTGCATTTGATATCGTGCTTTTCACATATTATCGACGTCTCAAAGCGCTTCAGAAAATATACTGTAAAGTGAATTGACTGTATATTTGTGGGCGAAACACAGCAGCCAATTGCGCACAGCAGTGTCCCCCAGTCGTGGATTGAAATGACCAATTTTTATTAATGTGTCTTTTTGGGGGGGCGGATTATTATTAGACGTGTGGAGTAAGGAAACTTGCCCAAGGTTTCACCCTGATCTGCCTGGATTCGAACACAGGTGTCACGCTTGTAAGGCAAGTGCTCTAACCACTGAGCTACAGGAGCTCCACAAACAACAAAATTACATGAAGCTAACTTTCCAGTCTCCCAACAAATTTCAAGCCCTTGTAGGAGATGCTTCCCAAAATCAAGGTTATGCCTTTCAGTTAAAATATTTATGGACTTCATTTTCTTTAATTTAATTAAAATTTTTAACTGACAATTAGAGGGAGTGTCTCTGTAATGTGTATCATCTGCGTGTCGTTCTTACTCATGAATCAAATGATGTTGATTTCACTTCATTGCCTTTACTTCCACAACCAATGCAGCTAAATGTTCCATATGGCGGGTCATTTCTGCTCACTTCGTATACGCATTCTGCTCGGAAATACTTTTGTGCAGAACAACACCTCTGCGTGCGTTTACTGCACTTTCTGCTTAGAAGCACCTCATACGATAACTTGCACATTCATATACAATTATAACCGCACACCATTCACACATATTGTACACTCTAGGGGTGAAATACCACTTGTCACTGGAGTGTTGCAATTTTGGCTGCTTGTAATGGGAAAAATTCCATTAAAAATACCCACTGCTTACAATGTAACATGTAGCAGAAATCATTAGCCCTCATCTGTGTAGCTTCAATGCACACGTTAATCTGCACTGAAATTGTAAGGAGGACTTATACATTTGGAAAGTTATTGGTCTGGTTTCCAACTGTGCTGCGCAAATTGTCAGCATCCTTTATTTTTCCGAAAATGTCATTGCATAATTCAAAGGGAATACGGTTGTGATTCACAAAGGCACAACAATAAGGTGGGATCTTCTGGGCTCGTTCATTAGCTCAGTAGCTAGCGCACTCGCCTTACAAGCGTGGGACCTGTGTTCGAATCCAGGCAGGTCAGGGCGAAACCTTGGGCAAGTTTCCTTACTCCACACGCCTAATAATAATCCATCCAAAAAACAACTATAATAAATTGGCCATTTCAATCCACGACTGTTTGTGCACACTGCTGTGCTCAATTGGCTGCCGCGTTTCGCCCATAAATATACAGTCAATTCACTTTACAGCACTGTATATTGCAGTATAATCTGTGAGGCGCTTTGAGACATCTAGAAGACATGAAAAGCACTACAGCAAATGCAAGGATTATTATTATTTTTCTCTGAAGCAGTAATTTACACCTTATTAGGCGAAAAATCAATTCCCTCATGCAAAGGATATCTGATCTTGGCCAATGTTTGAAACATATGCAGGTGACAAGTGGAGAACAACATCAACAATAACCACACAGGATAGCGCCCCAGAGCGCTTCACAGTGGCGGAGTCTGACAATGAGGCTAAGGGGAGTAAAGGGACAGTGGAAGGAATATCACAGAACATCTAGTTACAGGGAAGCATTGGCAGAGATTTTGGAGCAGAAGATATAAATTGTCGTAATCCAATATTAGATTTTTTTTATATGCTAGGGAATTTACATTACCATCTTTATTATTTAAACATTAAAATTATTCTTCAAGGTTTCACAGAAGTTAAAGCAAACTTTATTTCCAAAAAAGTAAGCAGTCATCACTTTCTTGTGCCACAGTCAAGAAAATGTTCAAAGTAAATTAGCATTTTTATTCTGCAACAATGAAGTCTTTTCCAACCACACCGAGTGGTAGGTTAATGGGACTCAGTGTGTATGACCTTCTCTTCACTGTACACTAATTGACATTTAAAGGTTAACGTTTAAAAACATGCACTCTTAGTGAATAAGCACTTACCACTTTAAAGTGAAACTGGAAGAGGAACGATCGAAAGACAAGCATCGTCTCCATATCAGAAGGCTGTTACTCATTCTGATTATTCATGTTTTGGGACAAATTCTTTAGATACACACCCATTACCATATTCTTGCTCCCCAACCTCTGGCAAAGCGGCTTTCCCATGAAAACACAAGCACTGAAGTCATGCAGCTTTTCTCAGAGGGAACATCACATTTATCCTGCTCCGCACAGTACTTCCTCCACTGCAAGTTTCATTAGTTCAGCTAAGCTTAACAATTCAGCTCAGGTCACCTCCAAAGATCAAAAGTAATCACTCTTTGTCAACACCCACTCCACTAAACCTCCCGCTGAAAATGGACATCCTCAGAGGAATTCATAACAGGCTACTGAAGCCACTCGATGGGAAACTTTCAGATGCCAAGTTACCAAATGCCCTGATATTGGTCTAATTGCGCTCACCAACAAAAACGAATGGGATTTTAACATTTTCTTATGGCGTGAATCACCTTCCCCGCACTCACACACACACACACTCACACATACACACACAAATGCAAAGATTTTTTCACGTTTCTTCCATTAAGCATCTCAGATATATTTCCTTCCCAAGTTTGCTCTTCAATTTGCGTCTCTCGGTGAATACAAAGTTGCACTGAATTACAAAGTACCAGCCATCGTGGGCATTCCTAAACTGCGCCGTGTCATTCCCTGACATCAACAGATTATGCCCACAAAACACACAGTCTCTACGCTTTACACTACATCCCGTGAAGCTCTTCGAGACGTCTCAATGACGTGATAAGGCGCTATATCAAATGTAAGGATTATTAGCGTTTGTGTTTGCAATGCAACATGTGGATTTCCAGTTAAATTATAGAGTGAGTGGCAGCGGAATATTCAACACTTGAGGGATTGGTGGGGGGGCCTCAAACCTAAACCCAATGCTATCTACACCACACACAGACACACACACGTCAATTTTCAGCAGTGATTCATGAAGAAAGCCCAACAGCAGGGCAGCCTTTGCTGTCCCTGCCCCTGTTTTGCCCACGGCCCTGAGGCCACTGGTCAATATCCCCCCCACCTCCCGACACACAAGCTGAAGAAGAGGAAAAGAAGTCGAGCTGGACTCTCCTGAAACAGAGCGATTGTTTTATTCCCGCTCCCGATATGGGATTGATGTATTTTGTTTGCTGTGTGGATTTGGTGCCTGTTTATTTCCGCCACGCGGTGCTAAAGTTCAGGTTCAAAATTTTGCTACAACGTTGGAACAAGGTTAGGTAATTATTGTATTGGAGTGCAATGAGATAACACTGATGATCACATTCACTTTACACCCACACGACTAATGAGATCAACAAATGAAGCAACAATAGTTAATGCTAAAGATCTAGAACTTACCTAAATTACAACAACAGGGGGAGATTGGAATCCTTCATGACTGGTATTATTCTGTTGCGCCTCACCTTACGGAGAGCAAAGTAAATCCTGTTATTGTCCGTTCTCAAACTGCGTGCCCTCCAATGCCAGCCGTTCCACACAATATCACAAATCTGAATTCTCATTTCTTCGGTTTGTAACGTGCGAGGCAGAGGAAACTCAGGGCAGTAAGAAAACAAATGACCAATTCGGAATAAACATGGAAAAGTTGTACGGTGTTATTTCGTGCGAGAAAACCATACGATCCGTTTCTGGGGCTGACTTAAGGAAATTACTGCACCAGAGCTAGAACGGGAACAAATTCGCTGACTAATTTTGGTTAAAGGTAAACCTCCACTCTGACCAGAGCCTCCACGTGGGATCGTTTGAATCTCACAACACTGGGGTTTGGAACTGGTTTTCATTAAATCCATTTGTCGTTTACCAAGCCACTTCCTAGGATGTGACTACCGTAGACTGATGGAATCACTAGACTGCCAATTGACTCGGATTTATGGGTCTTTGCTTGCCAATCATTTAAATTATTAACGCACTCTTATTTTCCATCTTCGCATATAAATCACAATTAAAACTCAGGCGTGCTCACCATTTATTTTAATGGGGCACAAGAGTCATGAGAAGGCATACTCGTGGGGCATTTATAACCATTGCTTGTGTAAACTGAGCCAAATTTGTTTGTGCGCAGGCGTTTGCTTATGATGATTTATTGCAAAGATATTTCTTTCACCTTTGAAAGCAAAAACAATGTAAAATGTATAAGACAAAGCTACCTGGTAGATCAAGATGCAGCTAGCACACTGATTTACCGTATCTGCACGAAATATTCAGAAGAAAGTCAGTAATAATATGCATATATTATTTTTACACACACATACACACACACAAAAGAGTTTTGTTTTACATCAGAAAGCTGATGGATCTTAGAAAAAAATAAGTAGTAGTTTGGCTTCAGTTTTTCATACATGGTAATGTGCTGAATTTTGATTGAAACATTCTGCCCTTTGCAGTAAATCTGTGGAGGAGCTGCATTTCTATGCAACTACAAATGTTAAATGACACCGAGCCAAATTCTTGTAAATCGCAGCCTGCTGTGATGGCACTAACATCAGACAAAGCCAAGCTTCGTATGCCCATCAGAACAGTTTATTTTGCATTAACTCTTTGCTATGAAAGAAATATTTCAACGTCCACCTTATTTTGCCTCACATCTGCAATATTGTTATCAAAATTTCCAATAAACGGTCTTGTGATATTTCTTGTGGATGAGCTCTACGTTCCTGGAACATGAAATGGAGACTTCGGTTGCCTAAAAATGATTTGTAATATCTTGTTGTTTCCCCCTTCCACCCCCAACAATATTGACAGAACTTTAGAAATATAGAATACATTGCACTACTCCTCTAAATAAAATAAAATGTAATTATGTTGTACTTTTGCTTTAGAATTGCACTATATCCCGAAAGGGATAGTTGTCAGTAGTGTCTGATTTATATGCTACTGAGATGATTTTCTGCCCCCAATCTTTAAGGCAAATGAATATGTGCTGGTGACATCTAGTAGCAGAATAATGTCACAACACTGAGCAGTTCGAGCCAGAATTTTGGCTGATTTGTCAACAGTTGACAACCACGATCCTTTAATATTTAGCAGTATCCAGTTTCTTAATGACATTTATCAATGTTTCCATGCGATTTGAGTAACCAAATGAGCCTAGTATAGCTAGGATTCATCTGAATCCTTCCCATTCATACCCTAACTGAACAAACACACAGAACCATGAAGAGAAATGACTGCAAAAAAAGAACAGCAGAAAGATCTTCTCCTGTTTTTACTTTTGGCATTTTGCCTCTGCTCTTAATTAAGATGCATAAAATTAATGTTAGGTTTTTTATGCTTTGATGTGATACTCCTTGGCAATCAAGAATATCCAAACTTTAAGAGGGAGCAAATTAATATTAATGAAACTGGGGAGCCACAACATTAAATAGTTTTACCATAATTTGCTTCCAGCATTATTAATTCTATCAATTACTTAGCCTGTGATCACAGAGCATAAACTCTGGTAAGACTTTACAGATTACTGCAAATGACTGAAATCATTTCAATAAAGGCACTCACTGATATACAACCGTGATGCCATGCAGATCAGCAGTTGATTAGTTTGGTTTGCATGTCAAGCGAAATAAATTCAGATCCGCAATCAACAAGAGAAGTTGTTGCTGAACAGGAGGCAATTCACTCACAGTGTCCGCATCATTCCAGATCGAGCTCACGTGCTGAATTCATTGACAGTGTCCGTGACCCCAGTGAGTAAGCGGTCCGTACACGGATTCATTTAGAACAGAACCGCCTGCCATTTTAATGTCACAGATTTAAGACACAGGGTTTTCATCTGGCAGTTGTGACAGATTGGTAACGGGATTTTTCTTCAATCTGGTTTGGGTCTGAATAAAATGACACTGGATTGCACTGTTGAGTTCAAATGAAACGTGCCACTAAATAATAATCCTTACATTTAATATACAGTAGCACCTTGGTCGATTGGCTGATCACTTTTCCGGGTATAATGATCCCTAAAAAAAAAACACATTAATGATTTGGTCACTCAATCCACTGTTCATGGGACACTGCTGCACGCAATTGGCTGCCACGTTTAACCCACAAATATACAGTCAATTCACTTTACAGTATGTTCTGTGAAGCGCTTTGAGATGTCTGGAAGACGTGAAAAGCACTTTATCAAACGCAAGAGTAATGACTATGTATTTGCAGGCAATTTGCACACAGCAATGTCTCACAAACAGCCATGAGGTATATGGCTATTTATTTTTTAATCTGTGCGATTGTTGGCAAGGACATTGGGGGTAAATTTCTTCTCTTTCTAAATAATGCCATGGATCTGATCACGCAGACGCTCGATTCAACATATTGTCCAAAGGACAGCGCCTTCAACAATATGAGTTTAGAGTCCCCAACATAGAGCTTGAACTCACAACCTTCTGTCTCGAGAGTCTAGAGTGATGTGAAACTGCCAGGGCCAGGCTGACAAGTAGCCAAACAATTTAGTAGATTATAACGAGGGCAGTTGGCTCAGAATTTTCCAAAATGCAGAAAATGTTGGCATAATTAAACCTTACTCCTACCGCATAACTACAGAGACAACATTTTGATAAGTGTAGTACATTGGAGGAAATAGCTAGATGTTTCTCCACAGTGAAGGGTTGGACAACCCATCCCATCCACTGAAACATGTCATCCAGGAATACCAGGTAATCACAACAAATTTTTTTTTAAGACAAGCTGCATTTTAATAGCCCATTGATTGTTTTATATTAATATCATTTTTACTAAAAAAAACTTCTAAAATGACAAACTTTACAAAATTACAAAAGCCAGCCCCCAGCCCCCAAAAACAAGGTTTATTCTATATTATGATTATTATTAGTGGAGTCCTGTAGCTCAGTGGTTAGAACACTGGCCTCGCAAGTGAGAGACCTGGGTTCAATTCCCGGCAGGGTGAAACGTTGTGGTAAGTTTTCTTACTCCACACGCCTCTGTTTGCCTCGCAGTAAGTAGGAACCCCATTGTTAGTCGATTGGTGGATCGCTTCTCCGGGAATAATACTCTGTCTAAAAAAACAATAATAAATTGGTCACTTCAATCCACGACTGTTTGTGGGGAACATGGCTGTGCACAATTGGCTGCCACGTTTCGCCCACAAAATATACAATCAATTTACTTTATATCCAATGCAAGGATTCTTATTCTTACGCAACAGAAAAGAGAATAGGGGCTTCTGTTCATTGCAGCCTCAAAGTGTTAATGAAGGGGACAATGGGGTTAAGTTGCTACTGACAAGCCAACCGTTACCTTGTTCCCACTCGCCTCTTGGTTTCGCATCAGCGTTCTGCTTGCCATCAATGTGTTTTGGCAGAAACTGCTTAGACCGCACTTTCTGCTGGCGTCTATTCAAGCAGCTTTTTACGAAGGAGAGTGGGAGGGAAGAAAGGGGTTAGGGGGGGTGGGGAAGAGAAAAGGAAAGACTGCACTGAAGCCAGATTCTAATGTGGGAGACATTCAAACGCATGTAATTACATGTAAATGCTCGAAGACAAGGTCCGTCTTGCCTTGATTGGGGTTATGGTGTACAGTGCAGCAGGCTTAGTTATTTTCAATTTCAACTGCAAATCTCGCAGCAACGAGCAGTTATTGCCACTACACCAAAGGTAGCACGTTTTAAGTGGTAGTCAATAGATACCAATAGCTTTGGAATTCTCTTATGTAACTGTGTTCAATGTAAATAATATTCAATTATGTAATGAATTCAATATTTTTAGATTTCATTTAACATCTCTACGATTTCCTACCCAGGTGCCAAGAGCGATCGGGTACAAAGGAAGCAACGATAAGCCAAAGTAAAGCATTTAAACTATTGCTATGTTTAAATGTATTTATTTTAGAACGACATGATTAACATTATATCGTACCTGTAAAAGCTATTACTGCCATTTTACTTACTACAAGTATAATGATTTGCCGGTCTTTCAGTGCTATTATAGAATATATATTATAGAAATAATAATAATCCTTGCATTTGATATAGTGCTTTTCACGTCTTCTAGACGTCTCAAAGCGCTTCACAGAATATACTGTAAAGTGAATTGACTGTACATATGTGGGTGAAATGCGGCAGCCAATTGCGCACAGCACTGTCCCCACAAACAGTCATGGATTGAAATTATCCCCCAAAATGAGGAATTATTATTATATAAATGTATAAATTGAAAACATTTTTTTTTTTTAATCTTCAATTTGTATCCCAACAGGAAAGGAAATTGAGGACGAGCACATGAAATGTATAAATTATTATTATTATAAATGTATCTCAATTAGCAAAATAGTTGTCACATCCAGCATTGTAGGAGAGATTTATACAGAAGAGTGAGGGTCTCACGTAGGTACATTTGTTTTGTCTAAAAGAACTGGTTAATGTCTGTGGCTTTCCGTCAGATTTATTTCGTGGTACCAAGCCTTATTCAAATGTACGCCGTGCAGTTTTGTGAAACCAATAATAATAATCTCATAATCCTTGCGTTTGACATAGCGCTCAATCAGGTGCATGGAGACGCCTCAAAGCGCTTCACAAACCACACTGCAGAGTGTAACTAGCCACTGCGCGCTTTGCGGGACAAGGGACGAGACACAAATGAGACAAGATTGCAAGACAGCAACTGCTGAATGGTTGATTTGTTATGTCTGTGAAATCTTAACCACGATCAAGGCAAGCATGGTGGATTGGTTTGGGCTTGTGCTTCCCGTGGAGGTTTGTGGGCTGGAGTTTGCTGTGAGCAGCCATGAGCCGTGAGTGTCTGATTCAGTTAAAGTGCATTCGGTCTTAAACCATCGTTCAGGCTTGCGTGTAGAGTTCCCCTCCTTTTCCAATCTCGTGCTCATCTGCTCATTGCACACAGAGAGGCTTCTCCCACAGCCACAGTGGGGCTACTGTTCCGCAGACAGGTTTTGTTCAAGAAACCTATTGAACAAACAAGCACATGCTCTCGTTGCTGGCAAACTTAGCCAAGAATGAGGTTACTCCAATTCTGGCCTTTACGTAAATATTTAATAAACCCTCAATAAAAAAAATAACAAATTAGTCGCTTCAATCCACCCCTGTTTGCGGGGACACAGCTGTACGCAATTGGCTGCCACGTTTCGCCCACAAATACGCAGTCGATTCACTTTACAGTGTATTCCGTGAAGGGCTTTGAGACGCCTAGAAGACATGAAAAGCGCGGTATAAAAATGCAAGGATTATTATTAGTGCAGAATTCTCTTTGGCTCCAAGGCAACAATGTAAAGTGCAAGTTTAACTTATGATCCTCGAACGATCAGGGCTGGAGAATCCTCTGTGCAATATTGAGGAGACCTCGAGTGAGCCAACAGGCAAATTATTTCCCTTCCGATGATGGAAGGGTCACAACCAAAACGTTCACATCCCCCAATCTTTCAGATGATTGATCAGCTGTACATTTTCTCATTTGGTTTCAGTTTTGCAAGTGTGCACACTTTTTGTTTCTCCAAAAAAGAAAAGCTGCTTTGCAATTTGCTTCCTTCACTTTCTACTAAACCCATAATTACTCCCATATGCTTTTTGACTGTATATTTTTTTGTAAGCAAGTCTTTCTTGCTGCCTTACAGACACCGCACTTGATGACTAGATGGGAATAGGTGAGTCTATGTTCGAATCGGTCTACGTCCGAGGCCAATGCTTCTGCAGGTGTAACTTTGTGTTCTGACGAAATGAGAAAGTTGGGGGAAAAACATCAAGTGCTCTCCTGCTTGCGCGAGAACAGAAGGTCAAATGGTCAAGGTCCGCGAAAAAAAAATCTCAAAGAAAAGGAAAGCGAGAGGATAAACAAGATATCTGTGTTTCCAAAGAGAATGCCGGGCAGATCCACAACAATGGATTACCAGTGGATTAACACATTAACAGTGCGTGGCATTGTTGATGTTCGTGATGCATCTGTCTTCAGCATCAGTTAAGGAGATGGCAATGCTCTGAATCCCGAGAGCCAAATGACCGAAGGTGGACAGAATGCCCCGAGCTTAACAAGCCCTAGCCACCAATACCTCAGATGAAAGTTGACTGTCCAGCGCCTTGGGACGTCCTCCTTATGTGAAAGGAGCGATACAAGTGTCATTTTGTGGTCGTTGTTCTTTTATTTTTGTTGTGGTTTGTGGGACATCGCTGGGCCCAAATTAGCCGCTGCGTTCACCTGCAAATAAGCAGTCACAACATACTACAGTAAATCCTGTAAAGCACTTTTGAGGCGTTTCGGTGATATTCGGCTCATTCCTATGACCTGCTTAAAATCTTTTTAAGGTTTTTTGGGGGGGGCAGGGGACGACAAAAAAACTCCTTTGTATCGTGTGTTGTTTCTTTTCCTTCTAGATCGGGAATCTGAATTGATATGTCTATTGCTGACGTTGCAATATAAGGGGATAAACAAAACCTCAGATGAAAGTTGGCTGCCTATCTTTCAGACAGCCTTATGCTGGTCTGATATTAAATGGACTGAAGACAGTGGAGACTCGGTGGAGACCTCTCTTGGCCGAGTATAAGAATTGTAGCCTGGCCATTCATGTTGCACAAAAGGACTGGGAGGATCTTCAATGGAGGGATGTCCTTACTCACTCGTTGGGAATGAACGAACCCCAGATACAGTCCTTGCTAGAGGAAGGGGAGAGGTTTGGCAGAGGAGTAATTGTAGGTGAGTTTAGTAGTTGGAGTCCTGTAGCTCAGTGGTTAAGAGCATTCGCCTTACAAGCGTGAGACCTGTGTTCGAATCCAGGCAGGTCAGGGCGAAACCTTGGGCAAGTTTCCTTACTCCACACGTCTAGAATAATCCCTCAAAAAAAGTTGATCATTTCAATCCATGACTGTTTGTGGGACACTGCTGTGCGCAATTGGCTTCTGCGTTTCGCTCACAAATATACAGTTAATTCACTTTACAGCATATTCTGTGAAGCGCTTTGAGACATCTAGCAGACGTGAAAAGCGCTATATCAAATGCAAGGATTATTATTATAAAAATAATAGATTTTAACTCGGATAGCTTCGTGGAAACAAATCCATGTGCATGATCAGCAGATCACTTGCCCACGTCGTCTCTAGTTTTATGAAGTACTTTATTTTTTCACTGTGCCAAAAGCAGTGAAGCTGCAAGTTTGTCCTGTATTTCAGGATGTTGGCAACTGGGCACAAATCCACGTTTCACTAATCTGTTCATGTCTTAAAAATAAATAACCCGAATGCAGAGTATCAAACTGAAATCATCGTATCAAATCTGTGTACCGACCTAATTTAAAAAAATTCCAACCCTATCTCTATCCACTGCAGGTTTAGTGGATGTTGGAGACACGTGGCAATGCCCTGAAGGTTTGCGTGTTGATGAAATGAGAAAGTTGGAAATTCAAGCTCTCCTGCGCGAGCTAGAACAGAAATATCTCACCACCATATCCAATCCTCGCTGGCTGCTTGAACCAATTCAAGCTCGGGGACACAAGGATATATGGATGGTAGATATCCCCGAAGAGGCGATTCCTTGAAGGACAATTATGGAAGAGATGAACTCTTCCAATACACAGAACATTTGTGAAACGCAGCGAAAGAAGAACTTACAAGCAACAGCCAAGCATCAGAAATAATACTCTTAATTAGTTTAGCAGATTTGCTTCATATGTACTCTTACTGTTTTAGTAGATGGATGCGACATAATCAAATAGCATTAGCTAGATAGGGACTTTACAAAAGTACTCGCATGTTATTTAAATTGAATCTGCAACAATCTCTGTATTTCGAGTGCAGCTACTAACAAAAAGAACAGTTGTACAATTTCATTCAACGCTTTAGTACAGTAATACAATCCATTTTAGATCACTGTTATGTTTTAATACTCACTGATGTGGTCCGCTGATGAGCGTTTCTGAACAATGTGCTGATGTGGCCGGCCAAATGCTAGGCTCAGCGAATGGAATAGGGTTCAAACTCTCAAGGCAACTTGATATTTAGCAATGTATCACAGTTGTGGTGGCTGCCTGGCCTCATTAATGTACCAGGTCAGGTAACACTGAGCCTGTGCGATAGTGAATTATCTTCAGTATTCATGTCATTTTCCAATCCTGAGACCCGAGAACTAAATGGAAATGCTGAAGTTGGTTCATTTCTCAACTATTTCCTGCCACCTGTTAACTTCCAAAGATTTAAGAATATTGCAGAAATGAAAGGAGGGGAGGAGGGGGGTAAAATATTAATAAGGACAGCAAGTGCCGTAAATCCACCACTTTCTGGGCATCATTTAATCAGAATCTTTGCATTTGGCAAAGTGCATTACCACACATCAGGAGGATGCAACGTCTAATACCGATGACTATACGACCGGAACCATCTACAGAGGTAAAACATAAAGGTTCTGAGTGGCACAGTGAAATATTTACGAGTTAAAATGTTATGCGTTTGTCAGTTTGATGGGCTGATTCTCGTCTGTTGTTAGGATTCAAAGTGAAGTGCGTTTGAGGGTGGGGGGGGAGGGAGGGGGCGCCATCTCTTTGCCATTACACTGGGTACGTCAACACCACATCACAAATAATGTGGTCGTACAGTATCACAGGGGTGACTGGTGTGGGAAAATAATGTCACATTAGTGGAGTAAGGTTGCCTTTCTGGGTGGATGAGATTCAAGGAGCCCAACCCTGCACCTCAGTTGAGACTATCCAACGAGCACCAACATCAACAACAACAACAACTTGGATTTATATAGCGCCCTCCACGCCAGACGGCGTCTCGGAGCTCTTCAAAGTGCGGGAAAGCGTTCCGTACACCAGCACTTGCGAATGGTGTAATACTGAAACAACCTTTCTTGACGGCCAGTGACAAGCACCCCAGGTTGGCACCTTGCAATTCATTCTGTGTAGGATAACCTCACTAGGCATTCACAGCTGCCCTGTGTTTGGCCTATAAATAAAACATTGTTAACTGACAAAACTACCAGCACAAACCAGGCATAGCGATTGCATTGTATGAGACGGCAGAGGTGTCCCTCTGGTGGACAAAATTACAATGGGAACTGGTGGAATTCTTCACATATATTAATATGCATATTATATTAATCCTTGCAATTCACAAAGCGCTTTTCACGTCTTCTAGGCGTCTCAAAGCACTTTACAGAATACAGCATAAAGTGAATTGACTATATTTTGTGGACGAAATGTGGCAGCCAATTGCGCACAGCAATGTCCCACAAAACTACAACCACAAAATTACATTTATAGAGCGCTTTTCATGTCGGGAGGACGTCCCAAGACGTGGATTGAAATGACTGATTTCTTATTTTTTTGAGGGATTAGTATCATGCGTATGCAGTAAGGAAACTTGCCCAAGGTTTCACCTTGCCAGGAATTGAACCCACGTCTCTCACACGTGAGGCACGTACTCTTACAACTGAGCTACAGGACTCCACACAAAACAGGGTGTAGGAAACTTGCCATTTAATAATACGTCACCTTTATCTCCTGATACTGTTTAAATAATAGTGAAGGATTTAAACAGAATACACAGGCCCTATACCAATTGTTACACAATTGTTCCCTATACCAGGGACAAACAGTCAGAATAAAATCTCATTGATGCCACAAACCATGCCAGTCAATGTATAAATCCACATTAGCAATTGTACAAAAGTACGGCTAGCTCAATCAACACAAAGTTTGCAACAAAATTAAATGGCTTTACCAAAGTGGTTGCAAGTTCCTCGGTTGAAATTGTTCCAAAAATCGTCGCAAATGAAATGCCTATTAAACAGTCCTTTGTTGCAGAAGAGACACTATTAAAAGTTTTCTGAAATCATTCAAAGCAAAATGAAGTTTAAAGGATGTCTATTAATTAAGAAACTTGATGTAGAATTGTGTTACTCACTGTCCTTGTGACCTGAGTTGGAATTGAACCCAGAGTTAGCTTCTCCGGCTGTAAGTGGGTCTAAATCAAATGAATTTGGGTGTCAACTCCTTTCCTGTTGGCTATTGGCTCCCAGAACTGATTGCTCACAGGTGGGCACTTGTCTGTGGGAGTGTGTGTCAAAAGTGCCCAACATTGTGTCCCACAAACAGTCGTGGATTGAAATGACCAATTTTATTTTTTTAATGGATTATTATCAGGCGTGTGGAGTAAGGAAACTTGCCCAAGGTTTCGCCCTGCCTGGAATCGAACCCAGATCTCTGGCTTGCAAGGCGAATGCTCTAACCACTGAGCTACAGGATTCCACTCCTGTATAAGAGCAATATGAAGTTTTGCAATGGAAAACCTATTCAGACATTCTACCCTGGACTTTCATTAATGAAGGATTGCCGTCGGTTAAAAAACAAACTGTGGTATGAAAAGCAGAAATTGCAAAGAATTCAAATACATTTGTTGATATGTGAGGAAAAAAACACAAAGGCACACACGTACACATGGCAATTCATCAGAGTTAATTTGCTCTATAAAAGTACAAGGAAGCAACTTATACACCAAGGCAATCATTGTGACAGAATATGCCAATCATACAACATATACATTTTCATCACAGATTGATAACATTCATCATAATCTATATTCCACACTTGCAGCAATTAAACAACAACAAAATTACACTTGTATTGCGCCTTTCATGTCAGGAGGACGTCCCAAGGCGCTGTAATTAAATACAATAATATGAAGGGACAGGCGGCCATCACCACCCAAATCAACACCTAACTGATCAGATCAGCAACACCTTTGAAACATATAAACAGGATATCTAACGAATAATAATAATCCTTGCATTTGATATCGCACTTTTCACGTCTTCCAGACGTCTCAAAGCGCTTCACAGAATATACTGTAAAGTGAATTTACTTTATATCTGTGGGCGAATCGCGGCAGGCAATGGCACACAGCAGTGTCCCCACAAACAGTCATGGATTGAAATGACCAATTTATTATTGTTTTTTGCGAGGGATTATTAACCCTTGCCCTGCCTGGAATTGAACCCAGGTCCCTTGCTTGTAAAGCGAATGCTCTAGCCACTGAGCTACAGGACTCAATGCGTTCATAAAAACTGACCTCTTGGTAAACAAAGACAACATTATGCATTTTTCTTTCTCTTTCACAGATTTGCAACAGGGAAACAAGTGTGTCGTTGTTCGCTTTCATTGCAGATCAACTGACAAATACAGTTACTGAAACACCCCTCTCGTCCAAGACCCACAAATGAAATAATATCGCTTGCATTTCAGTTTAATTTGAAGACTTTTGATCATTCTTTTGCACGGGTGGAGGTTTCTAAACGTCTGGTACTGATTTCACTTCCAACACCAGCGTTTACTTTCGTTAACATAATTCGCTACAGGATACAAAGTGAAAACGGAGAGAGGATGGAGAGAGAGAAAAAAAATCTCTGCATTCACACCTCCCCCTGCCTTGAACCATTTTTTCTCCCCCCAAAAAAACACAATTCCAAGATAAGTTAACTCTGTAAACATGCCACATAATCCTCTATCTCCTTGTTTAAGATGCTTTTACACTCACTGTATTGATGTTCTTGAGTGCTCCCATTACCCCCCTCCCACCGCCCCCATAGTTTCTGTTGCAAAACTGCTCCCTCAGGTTCTTAACAGGAAATGCTTTGTAGATATGTTTCCCTGCGGTAACCCTGTTGGGTTGAGGAGGCAACTGCTCAAAGCAACCAACCACCTTTGTTGAGGTAGTTTTACAGCAATAAACATGAGAATAAGAGAACACTGAAGAACATCAACCAGTCTGCAGTAACACAACTATCCCAATTGCTCTGGAGAAGAGAATGGAGGCATCACAATTGGACATTTTGTAAATAGATCCATTTTCCTGTTTTTTATATTAAAAAAGTTGATTTTTGGCGACTGGATCAATTAATCACATTTAGTAAGTTATTACAATCATCACACAAACTATTACATAGACGGGTCAAATTTACTGTATATGGAAATGTAGAAATCTAATTTGTTGTATTTATAAATGATAGACATGAGGATCAGAATCATCACATTTTCTTTCACTTTGTGTGCCAAAGGTGCTATCTATACAAGTGTCATTTTTTGTTGTTGTTGCCTGAATGCAACATTTTGAATCTTGGAAAATGGGATTTGAGAATCAGAATGGGATCTGAATGGGCTCCTCGTCTCTGGGTTCAATAATGACCTTAACAACGCCTGATATTTTTAGTTGTAGCAAATGTAGGGATTATGTGGCAGTCCTAGAAATCTAACTTCTCCTTTAAAGATCGGCGAGTCACGTGAAAGTTCTGTTAAGATACTGTTTTCAACTGAAACTTAAACCTTGAGTGACTTTTTTTTACCCCAAAAAAAACAATCACTGCTCTATTTTATATAGAGTCAACTGTCAAATCACTACAGTAGCTTTTTCTGTCTTAGTATTTTATTGTTTGTTTGTTTGTCTTTTTCTTACAGCTTGCAGACCCTTCCAGAGGGCCAACAGGTTGCAACAGATATACAAATCAGAAATTACAGTTTTAACATCATTTTTCTTTATATAACTGTTTCATAAAAAAAATCTAAACCACAAGTTGTAAGGTATCTCAGTCTAAGAGCAGCCTCATTATATACTGTGTCAATCTTAATAATTAAACAGTAATGTGTCTTTACAGTTATCATATTTCTATTTCACGATGCACACCCATTTATTTCGGTAGGAAAAATAATCCAGACTTTCTTTTTTTTATCATAAAAAATGACCAGTGAGAAGAGAACATTTAGTGAAACGGTTTAAAAGCTAAACCTAACAGTGACAGCCAAGGAAGGAAAGAAGGAAGGAAGGGAACAGAGAGAGAGAGAGAGAGTGGGTGGGAGGGAAAAAAATCACAGGCAAATACACCAATATTGATAAGAACTTTTTTTCAGGAGTTTATTTTAACATGTTCTTTAGATAGCATTTCTGGGTAGTAGAGATGTCTCGGGGCTTTTAATTTCCTCTTATCTATGTGGCCCTGTTATGTAATCATTGTTTCTGGGGCCACTTCGGGTGGAAGGTCCATTGCCTCCCTGACAGTTACAGTTGGGGCAGTGGTGATGGTGTGGAGGTCGGTGATGGTGGACCGAGGAACCCGAGGACATGGAGATTGCGGAGGCCGCTGCCATCATAGGCATGGAAAACCAAGGGTTGCAAAAGGGCAACAAGCTGGCCAGGTGGGCTTGGGCTGCGGCCGTGGCCAGATCAGGGTACATGCCTTGAAACCCCGGCATTCCCATCATAGGTCCAAAACCAGCAGCCATGGGGGGCATCAGGTGATACACCGAGGTCGCCGAGGTGGTGCTGCTCGTCTCCACGCCATGATTCCCGGCTCTCATCAAGCCCCCGTGTTGCGATGGGTGGAATTGAGTCATCTGGTTGACCTTGGGGCTTTGCTCTGTGACTGTGTGGTCTGAGGGTCTGACGGCCAGGGCAGGGGGAGCCACATTGCTATTGCTGCCGCTGTTGTTGCTGTTGCTGCTGCTGGACCCATTGGCGTTCCCAGAATTGGTGACCCGTTGGTTGCTGAGGTTGTTCTCGAAGACATATTTCTGCTCGTTCTCCCTGGAGGGTGGCAGGAGGCTGCTCTGTGGCACCGACAGTGTCTGTATGAGTTGTCGTGGGGTGCCGCCCTGTGTGTTGCTGCCCCCACCACCACCGACAGGGAACTCGCAAGTCGAATCCCCCCCCTCTGTGCAGTTCAGGCTGGGAATGGCACTTTTGATCCCGACTCTTCGCTTCATTCTGGGCAGGAGGTGAGGGTAATCTCTTCTGAAATTCAGGTTATGGTAAAACTGGAACTGAAAATTGAAGAAAGAAGGAGAAGAAGACAAAAAAACAACAACACCATGATTTATTTGATTAATGACTGAATGGAAGAGCATCGACTTATCAAAATCCCCCCTTTCCATCCTGACTTGGCATTTTACGGGTTCTGTTGTTGGGTGTATTCCTTCGCTGCCGCAACCCCCGCCCCCAACATCACTCTCACGAAACTGTCTCCCAGGCTTGTAGAGTGTTAAAGTACAGTAAAAGCCTGTTTATCCGTGACCCAATCAACCGGAACTTACGTATAACTGGCACACAAAAAAAAAGGTTCGCATTCGATTAACCGGAATTTATCCAGAAAAATGCATTTTGTTCAAAAACAATTGTGTTTTCGGCCGAATATCTGGCACGCGCTTTAACTGGCATTGGCCAGGTCCCGAGGGTGCCGGATAAACAGGCTTATACTGTAATGTGGTCATTCAAATTTGCATCATTCCCCCCCACCTCCCAAATACATATGCAATAGCTATTACATGTGAACAGTGAGGTTCACTTAGGTTTTCAGGTATTCTTGACATTAGACTGCAATAGTTCCCATTAATATGATACAAATATCTAATTTTTTTTCTCTCTTTTTTTTAAATGAAAAACACTTGCCATTTGGCTTTGAAATCATTTGTAATAAATTGATTAAGAAGGACAATGTGAATCGTCTTTCTCTCTCTCTCGACATGAAATGCCTGTCTGTCCAACGGTGGTCTCTAGATTAGCATAGAATCTCAGTTAGACTATTCATAATTGACTCCCCTCTCTCACCCCTGTTCACCCTTGCAAAGTAGTACGTGCAATCAATTTAACCCGGCCAGAAATAGTGAAGAAACATGAACCTGACTCATTCTGTGTGTGTGGGGAGGGCGGGGTGGAATGTGTGTCGGAAGGTTAAACTATAACGATTTTGGTGGGGGAGGAAGAGTCAGACAGAACAATAGGTGGGGAACGAATACAATACAGTAAGAAACGATAAGGGAGATACATATCATAATCGGTCTTAGAAATAAACCTCTTTCTTTCTCTCTAGCAACGATGAAACACACAAGACGTTAGCAGGAGAAGTATTATTGATTGCAAGCTTGTGTTTCCTGGCCTCCCGAGGAAACCACAAACCAGAGAAAATGTGCATTTTAGGTTTGATTAAAAGTCACAGCTGTGGGAGTACCAGTTTTACTATACAGGCGCTTTGGGACGTCCTCCCGACATAAAATGTGCGTTATCTAATGAATGCACTATTATTATTATTATTATTATTATTACTACGTGATTTAACCCAATGAATAATTAACCTAAAATGTGCATTGTGCTGACACCCTCTCTCCACTCCCTCGTGTTAATCCACTGGGTGTTGTTAATTCTCGGTTTTAAAAATATTTCATTGTTTTACCGGATCTGAAAAGCAGAGCTCGTTTTCTGTCTGAACTGTAAACCTCACAGCGCAATTTGGGTTCCTATACATGGGATCAGATCCAGGAAATCCCATCTCCCAGGTTTGGTCTGGTTCAGCAAATCACTAATTTGGCCACCAATAGCTACACGATTGGAACATATTTATCCTTAAGTTTTTTGTGTGTAAAAAAAAGCAGTATATTTAAATGGTTTTGATTTGAGTTGAGGAAATTCGCAGCCCTTGAAGCGCCCATCTTACACATGTGTATACAAACAGGAAAAGTGTGATTTACATACCTGTAAATGAAATATATATATATGTGTGTGTATATATCGCCAATAGCGCCCTGTTGTGGGCTTGGTGTGATCAACACTGCTTCTGGCTTTAGTAGCCCAGCCTTTAAAGATGACATGAATTCTCTATGTAATAATTTTTTATTTGAAATCACAGAGATCCAATCTGTGACATCCTCGCTGACAAATTTATCATAGCAACAGGGAATGACCTATTGTGGCGTCAATACCTTAGTAACCGGATTACTTTTCGCTGCAGACCAGTTTTGAGGGTTGGGGGGTGGAAATTTTGCACAGAGGATGGTGGTCGAGAGGTTGTGTGTGTGTGTTGTGTGTTGTGTGAGAGCCACACTCACATTATCCCCACCAGTGACTTAACTCTATGCATAATCCCTGTTGTGATGGTCAAGGTGACGCGTCCAATAAATTGCGTGGGCCATTGACTTTCGGTGTTTAATTCTATTTGCACCACTCAAAAGATGCTTCAATTATTTAACGTTATTGATTCTTACACTACTTTTCCATTAAGTTTGTGGAAAGGGGGCAGTAGCTCAGAAAGGGGAGCTGGTTTGCCTGCCTGGCTGGCTCACAGCTTGTGGGAGTGAGGTTGGGGAGGGTGGGGAAGGGGAGGAAAGAGAGGGAACCACTTCTGTTTGTGAAATCTCTGTGAAGCAGATCTTGTTGGCGGTGTGAATGGGCGTTAATTACTTAATGTCCCTCAGTCAACACACAGCTCCTCAGATCGCACGCTTATTCGTGTCGGAAATGGTTTCCACAGTAATACTGCAAATCCCTCGTGGGTCTGTGAGCTTCTCGTTAATAATGCCAACACACACACACAAACAATGATTTCATAATGTTTCATCATCGCTTGTGCTATCCATATAGGCCGCTATAACTATTCTAGTTTCTTTGATACACACTGTCTCTATCTAACCCACAAACTGATGACTTTTTTTAAAAAAAACTCAAGTTTAAACGCCCAAAGTCGTCCATATCAAAATGCAGATTTCTGCAACGCGATTCAAATTCCACCAGCATTTCACATCGATTTGTTTTTTTTTTTTGGGGGGGGGGGGGGCTCATTTCAGAGACTATGAAACCCATAAATGAAACTAACTAACTTCTCATCAATGAAGGTAACTTCTCATCCCTTCTGTCTCCCTGTCTGTGTGTGTGAATCTCTCTCTCTCTCTCTGTCTGCTACCCCACATCCAATGCATCCCCAGTAATTTAGCTGTGGGAATGTGTGTCCAAACAGGAGGAACGACTGAGTCGCCTTTGAACGGGAGTTGTTTCGCTTCGGATTGCAAGGTAATGCTAATGACGGCGATAACACTACCAACAACCACAGCAAGTGTCTACTGGACTTCGCTGTCTCTCTACCTTGGTCATCGAAACTGCCCCTTTTTCCTCGGCAATGAATTCGGAGAGGGAGGCAGACCGCTGGAAATCCTGCCGGATCTTGCTAAACCCGTACAGGTTCAGCTGCCGGATGAAGCTTTTCATGCAGTCCGTCTCGAATATCCGGGATGGACCCCTGCGCTCCAGCACCTCCTTCTTGAAGGACTCCTCGTCGATCACCACGCAGTTGCCCCCGTCGTCCCACCGGATGGACGCGAACTGGTCGCTCTCCACGATCTTCCAGAGTTTCTTCGGGAAGGTCAGCGACATGAGGTCGGTGTCGGCCACTTCCTCGTAATACACCAACCGGGGCCGCTTCAACACCGACTCCTCGGTCAGAGCCTGGAGGGCGTTTTCCTCCAACATTGTCCTCAACTCGGACTCGCCGGCCGAGACCTGGTCGCAGGCGGATCCCACTGACGATCGCGCACTTGAAATCTTCTCCGAAGACTGAGTGGCAGCAGCAGCAGCAGTGGCGCTGGTTGGAGGGGCCGCGGTCGTGCCGTCGTTGCCGTTGATGTGGTGATTGTGGTGGTGATGGTGGTGGTGGTGGTGATAGCTGTTGGCCTCTTTGATGAGATCAGACGATGAGGATGAGGATGAACTCGAATCCGCCGCTGTCAGACTGAATTCACCCTCATTGTCGCTGTCCTTTTCCACTTTGATAGTTTTCTCAAGTACAGACATTTTTGTGTGGTTAAAAAAAAATGATTTCTCCTCACTCCCCCCCCCCCCCCCCCCCCTCTCCCTCCCTCCCTCCCCAACCCCCTTTCCCCTCACTCCTCACTCCCCACCCCTCTTCCCTCCACACCCACCCCCTTCTTCTTCTTCTTGTTGTTTGTGTATGTGTGAGAGTGTGTGTATAGACAACTCGTGGTCCTGGGAATGCCCAAGGCAAACCCAAAGCAGATTGATTGATCCTGGATCTCACACAGAAGCTGGCGCTGGACAGAATAAGTTGGCTGAGATGGGCTATCATATCCTGAGGAGTTCCAGATCGTCATAAAACAAAACAGCAACGCGTTCAAACCCGTCACAATGGAGTTTACCACAATCCATGGCTGGTCACACAATGATCAAAAAGCTTCACATATCTCTCTCTCACACACACACACAACATACATTTAACACACACAATACTTAACACACACAACATACACACACCCAAGTCCCACTGGCGAAATAATACCATCAAATAAGATAAGTCGGGATCCAATTAAAAAAAACAACCAATTCAGCCCATTCGGATTCCTGTGTGATTAGTTTGGATGATTGCCAGCCCCCCGCCCCCCAAACTGTGCCAATTGAATCGAAAGTGTGTGTGTGTGTGTGGTGGGGGGTGGAGAGAGAGAGAAAAGCAAATGGCAGCAGGAAGATATGTGACATTAGATGGCTTTTCCATGCCTTGTAAATCTGATAAGTGCCACTGACAAGTAGCCACAGAATATCCTTCCACACTGAACCAGCTATCATTTTCATTGCACTGTCAGGCCAATTCGGATAGCCGATTCTTTGTGTGTACTTTTACTGGAATTCCATCCCCCACTACACCTCCCTCCCCCACCCCACTGACCACTTGGGAATATTATTGGCAGTTTGTAAAATATACAAATCACCTGTAAGATCACATTGAGGGTCACTCCAGCATCCTTCAGCAACACCTTTTGGGGAATAAACCAGCAAGGTGTTGGGCATTTTGTTTAAAAGATTTATTCGCTCAAGAGTTCCGAAGTAGAACTAAATCATTCCATCAAGTCCCTGCTCAGAGTTAGGTTGTCTGTGTCTCAGCTGACATCACAATAGGGCCCTCAAGTCTTTCGCCTTACACTTTCAGCATTCCCTTCAAGTGAGAAGGTTTCGTCTTTTAGTGTGGCTTGAATGTCAAAACCCACAGGGGTCTGATTCTGAAGAATAGAAGAGCAATTTATCATCTGGCTTCTTAGGAGAGAAACTGGATCAATTTAAGGCTGGTACCTGTGGCCTAGGATGTTCTCTAGATGTCTCAAGCAAACAAAACAGGCTTATTGCTAACAGGTGAGCGTTCCTAATTAAGTGTCCGAGGCCACGATGAGCAGAAGTCAGCAAGTACTGTACAGACTTCGTCAATGATTAACTGAATGTCAAGTTTTATTTTGAAAATGGTAATGTGTTCTTTATTGTTCTTTCTAGTGAATCTGATCATTTACTTATGTAAATACTGCCCTGTATCTTAAGAGACCACATGAAACACAGGTAGATATTTTGAACTACAGTACATTAAATTTTACTTGAGCAATGTATTTTCATGCGTCTCAAGGTACGACTAACAGCGCAGTGAGTTCCACTATTTGCCTCTATACATATGGGTCTTAAAGTAAGCGATTGTAATAAGTGAATATATTTACACACAGTAAATCACATATTTTTATGCTTAGTCGCTTGTTGCAATACGTAAAACTTAGGCTACAGAAAATCGCATCATGTGTTTTGCCAAAACTAATTGTTGGACAGTAAACTACTGTACAGTATATAAGAGCTGCTAAATCTGGCAAGGTGTACATACAAATATGCTTTGCTTGTAATAAAAGAAAATGCAATGTGGTTTAGGTATTCAGTTTACTCAACAGAATGGAGCACTTACACAAAATAGACATTTACAGATCTTACAACAGAGATAATTCCACAACAAAACACAAAAGTCCAACCTCTGTTTGGTCCGAGAATAAGCAATTGCTATAGTACACAAAAACGATTGCACTTCTTCCTCTCAGACCTGCTGAGAGTTACTACTTGGCTCTCCCTTCCCCCTCATCAGCACATAAATATACACATTTCTGCTTAGTGAAATCAAAATAGTTCACACAACACCATTCCAGGGGTAACCTGTTGTATATGAAACACCACCACGATGCCAACAAAATAAATTCCCCTCTCCTCCCTCCAACGCACACATCAATTCATTTTTGGCAGAAACTATATGCAGAACATTTGTTAAAAGTCATTCAGCGATACAATGATTAAGAGGACTACTAAATATTAATACTATCAGGACCCATGATATGATATAAAATGCTCAACATCTATAGTGCTCCAGAACAGTTCATGAGCACCAGGTCTGACTGGCTAGTGATCTAATGCCATAATCTAAACATTTTAAAAATTGCAATAAAATGTTAACATATTTATAGAAATTAGTTCTTATAAAGAAATAAAGCATAGTTGGTCTCATTACAATAGCGTTCAGGTATGAAATATTAACATTTGCAAATGCTATTTTTGTAAAGAAACAGTGATTTGTCAAAGAATTGTCATGGAAAATGTTGCCACCACCTGGTACTTAAAATTAAACCCTGACAGCATTGTGTAGAAACAATAGTTCCACAGCAAAACAAACTTTGAAACCAGTATATTGTTATTTTGCTCAAAAATAGCATGTCTTCCAATGTCAATCTAGAAAGCTGAGTGATATTGGCTGCATAAAGTTATCAATGAAAGCAGAGGAGCGAGTGTTAAGTTCACTTTAAAAAGCATTTTTTTGTCTCCATAGTAACAAATGCCTTATTGTTTTTTTTAAATCTCAAACTACACAAAGAATTATAATGGGAAGCCACAACTTAACATCTTTTCAATCATTAAGATGCAACACTCAGAAGAAAAACTACAGTGAACATCTTTATAACACAGTAATAGGCAGTGGCAATTTCATCGTGATCAGACTCAACTTGAAATCAATATCAGAAATTATATGTTTGTCCTATTTCCGGACTATGTAGGAAGCAGCATTCGACAATAGGATATTCGTGTAAACGTTACAAATCTTTTTAAATGAGTTGATGTTATTTAAAAAGTTTAGATGTTGGAATGTTTCTCCCGCAAATTCAATGTGGAGCAATAAACAGCTTTATACATCAACAAAATACACAGTCACTTTACAGGACATCCTGTGTAGTGTTATGAAACTTCCTCCCGATGTGTAAGGCGTTGTTATATCAAATGCAATTTTTTTTGGCCACTGCAGCTTTAACCCTGTATCTGTGTACTTTAAGAAACAAAGTTCACATTTATTTAAATTGCATCTCTAAATTAGATGGAATTTACAACTTCTTTGCTTTGGATTTATGACTAGAATTAAACAGAAGAATTACTGGGCAAATATTTAACAATTCTATTTCCTGTGTTAAATTGAAATCATCACTGCTGAATGAGTCACCCCACATCAAGTAACAATGAGTTAAAATGATTAAATGGGAATCCATACTTGTAGACACTTTTATGTTCTCAGAAATAAATGCAAAAGGAATTAAACCCTTCTGGAGTCCAGCAGCACAATGGTTAGAGCACAAGCGTGACACCTGTGTTCGATTCCAGGCAGGATGAAACCTTGGGCAAGTTTCCTTACTCCACACGCCTGATAATAATCACTCAAAAAATAAAACAATAATAAATTGGTTATTTCAATCCACGACTGTTTGTGGGCCACCGCTGTGTGCCATTGGCTGCCACATTTTCACTCACAAATATACAGTCAATCCCTTTAGAGTATATTCTGTGAAGCGCTTTGAGACAACAACAACAACTTACATTTATAGAGCGCCTTTCACGTCGGGAGGACGTCCCAAGGCACTGCACAGGAGGCGTGTGACCCGAGCTGAGAGGGGAGTGTTTGGGAAGGGGTGAAACACGAAGGGGAGGTAAAAGAATTCGGGGTGGAACAAAAGGCACGATCGAAGAGGAAAGTCTTCAAACCGGCCTTGAAAGAGGAAAGGGAAGAAACGAAACGGAGGGATTGAGGGATGGCATTCCATAGGGTGGGAGTGGACCAACTGAAGGCCCGGCCTCCGATGGTGGGGCAGTTCGGGCGGGGGGCTTGGAGCAGGCCAAGTCTTGTTGAACGGAGGGTCCGGGTGGGCGTGTAGGGGGAAGAGTAGATCGGTTAAATAGGGCGGGGCAAGGCCGTGTAAGGCCTTGTAGGTGAGGACGAGGATCTTGAACTCGATCCTCTGGAGGATGGGGAGCCAGTGGAGACGGGCGAGAGTGGGGGTTATGTGGTCGCGGAGGCGGGTGCGGGATAGTACACGGGCTGCAGAGTTTTGGATGACCTGCAGCCTGTGAATGGAGGAACTGGGGAGGCCGACGAGGAGAGTTTCCGTAGTCCAGCTGTGAGGTGATGTATGCGTGCACGAGTGTTTCGGCAGCGCGGGGGGTAAGATAGTTGCGGAGCCTGGCAATGTTGCGCAGGTGGAAATAAACGGTGCCGGTCAAGGCGCGGATGTGGGGGAGGAAGGAAAGTTTTTGATCGAACATGATGCCGAGGTTCCTGATTGGCTTTGTGAGGTGGAGAGTGCAGCCTTGGATATTGAGGCTGGCAGCACCCGATGTGTGGAGGCGCTGGCTTGAGCCAATCAGGAGGGCCTTGGTCTTACTCACGTTCAATTGCAAAAAGTTGTCCCTCTAGACGTCTAGAGACGTCTAGAAGACATGAAAAGCACTATGTTAAATGCAAGAATTATTATTATTTTCCAAATGAAATGTCCTAGGGTATGATGCTAAAGAACTTAACTTGGTCTTTTCTGCCGCATCAGAAATATTTTTCCTGACAAATAAATCCCTATCCAGCTCCATAAACACTAATCATTCATTCGAAGTTTGTATAAACTAGGAATCGAAGTTTGTATAAATATTTCAACCCCTAACAATAAAGGCATCTTCACTGACAATGATTTAAAGCAGTTACAATCAGCTTTTTTTTAATTTTTCATATCTGGGCAACTAAACGTATTTAAACGTATTTAAGGCCAAAATTAAAAGGAAAAGTAGGAGTGAGTGTATTGTAAGCTTTGACATTTTACAGCAATGCATTTGTCATCTTACCTGAACAAAGCCTTGTTTGACAGGGGAGTATCATCGTATCAACATTAAGACTGCTCAAAAACACAACATGCTTCTCACTGGGTTTCAAGTGTTTGTCACAAGCCAGAAATATTAAGTAACGCATCTTTCCATCAGTTATACAAGGAAACAGTTGATCAAAAAGCTGTTTGTGCATTAAAAAGAATTACATATGCTACATAAATTAAATGCATCATTGTACTGCATGGTTTTGTTAGGAAGAGTGAGAATAATGTAATGTTTGCAGTCACGGATACTGAAGGAAGGGTTTTTTTTAACCGTTGTTTCTAGATAGTGTGAAGGATTCTTAAACATTTTTACCAAAGCAGACTTTTGTTAACATTCTATTGAGAGAATATTACACATGGCAAATTGCAAACCTGGAGGCATCCAAGGACTATCATGTTTTTATATATATATATATATGCATACTGTATATACAAAAAAAAATACATACACACACACACATACATACACAAGTCCAGATCAATTCAATTTTTTTTAACCTGGGTGTGTGGGAGGGAGCTATTAAATCATGTCCTGCAGCTGTCAGGCTGTGATGAATAGAACTGAATTTTATTTTCTGTGAGGATCAGCAAATAAAAAAAATCTCACTACAGCAATGTTGAAAACAAATCTGCTTCTGTCAGTTTTCTATGAATCAATCTGCACCAGGATTTTGTTCTAAAAGCAAATAAGTACAGCCACTCAATCAGAACGTCAGCTTAAACTTTTAACATCCACAGTGGTCAAAGTGACTGCACCTGTTTTTTTTAAAATGCTGAAGTCTGCTTTTAATGGACTAATTACAGTACATTTATGCCATTTTCTATTTATCGTTGGGGGTCGTGTGCAAATTATTCTCTCTGCTTTTATCTCTAAGTAATTCCTACTCTTATCATTTCTAAATTATCAGTGTGGAGGACTATCATTGCAAGTCAAGGGGCTTCCCACATGCAATAGATATAGAATACCTCACTGATCTTTCATACATTTTGCATGTAAACTTGCATTTAAAGTGTTAATGCAAATGCAACACACAAATATTTCAACATCAATGTTTTGTCAATGGGAGGAAGCGGGAAATACCATATCATCAATCTGATTGCTTCTTCCCAATTCTAGGCAAAGGAGCAATGTTATCATTCAACACAAAAGAGTCAGAAGCAAAAAAAAGACTTTTGAGTTGATGGGATACTTGAAACACATTTGACATATTTGGCAGGAGAGGTCCAAACGCCATATAAAGGGCTAGTGCATGTGTATCACAATGTACCATAACCAGACAGTACTAATTCATGGACAAGTTCATTACCCTCTTCGGGTAGGTCTTAATCAGGCATGTCGATGTTGAGTTTCTGAGGTGGGACAAAGTACTTGCCCGGGCTCTGCGTGATGACCACTCCTTCCTTTTTGAGGAACATTGGAGCTATTTTGGGAGGTTCTGATGTGGATATCTCCTCACATTCCTCACTGTCCTCGTGGTGGAGCTCGTAGGAAATGTTGCCATATTCCCTCAAGAAGGGGAAGATCTCCAGCAGGAATTGGCAGAAGTCTTTGCGGATTCCAAACCACCCTGTAAGAAGTCATTCATTTTACCATGAGTAGGAAATAATTATCACTGCCAAGTGCTTGCCTATTGCCACCCTTGAGTTTAATGACTTTAAATGTTTAATGGACAATAAATTATTGGAACGCCCCACACCTCAGGTCGCTTTGTCACTATCTAAGGCTCAAGTTCATCTGTCAGAAAAATATTAGTTAGCACTTACCTTTTGTTCTGCTGGTTTTGTTTTCCAGCTAGAGATCAATTTATCCAGCAGAAATTTACAAAACTATCATTTGAATTGGATCATCAGCATTTTGTTGTCGTAAACTGGAAATTAAACCACATTCACGGCTGGAAACTATTCCCCAAACCAAGCATTCTTAGACAATAAATAGACACATGCCCAAAGCTATTAACACAAACTACAGATACTTACAATGATTTCCTCCTTTCTGCCCGAATGTTGTTGCCATTAATGTTATCAGAGAAAGCCACAAAGGGATAAAAATCGGAATAAACGAGAAATTGTTGTGACCATCCAGTTTGTGAACCAAAAGAATCTGGGAAGAGGGAATAAACAAAATCAGAATTTTGCATGGGACGAAATTATGTTCTATGTTGAAAAGAGTAAGGCAGAGAGCGGGCAGGTGTGATGATAGGCCAGGGCCAGGTGATAGGAGCTGAATGAAGCAGGCATTGCTATCAAATGACAGACAACCAAATGACTGCACCAAATTTGCATACCTCAAAAGTCAGAAGTGGAACCACAATAATCATCCAACTGATAGCCATTGTAACATGCGTCCGTCGCTGTTCAGCAATCACATCCATCGACCGTAAAAAAAGCACCGACCACACAATGTAGTAGAGTACCACCAGGCAGAGAAAAGACATCAGGATCCACAGAGGAACACAGACAACCTTCAAAACAAAATCAGCCACATAAATAAGGTACGTTTGTTATCGAGTCCGAGCCTGCGATTACACAACACTATTTATTCAATGGTTTATATTAGTTGTGGCATATTTGATGTCCTGCTTTTAAAAGGACACATCAGTCATATTATATTATTATGTATGATTCACTTCAGAAAAACACAGACCAGTGGTCGAACACAAGATAATAATCCTTGCATTTGATATAGCGCCTTATCACGTCTTCGAGACGTCACAAAGTACCTCACAACATGTATGGATAAAGTGAATTAACTGACTGTGCATTTTATGGGTGAAACAAGATCTTCCTGATCTGCACGGCTCGGCTACTTACAATGAATAAATTCACTGAGTGTTTTTCGTTGGAGAACAAAACGCTGTTTCAATGTCTTTACAAGTTTGCTAAAACAAATGCAAACAAGACATGAATCGAGCGTGAGGGGTTTACAAATAGCACAGCACTCCTGCGTCAACAAAAATCCACATTTTAAATTCTGCAATCCTTCTGAAAAGCAACAAATAAAGGATAGTTACCAGCCAAGGCCACTTGATGATTTCGTCCAGTCTTAGGGCGATAAATATGAACTGAAGAATGTTCACAGAACATAGGATTTCCAACTGGCAACCACAGCCCCAAAAATGAGAATACAAAAATCAATAATAATCCTTGCATTTGATATAGTGCCTTATCATATCATCAAAAAAACATACTGTTGTACTGTGAAGAGCTTCACTTAAATTTACTGTAAGGTAAAGTACTGTAAGGTGGCTGTGCATTTGCACACGAACATACAAAGTACAGTAGTCAATTTGCCAACAAATAGGCTTGAGTGAATGACCTACTTTATCTATATAGTGATATAGGGCATCCAGTGCAAAATAAGTGATTTGCAAATCATAGCAACAATGTGCATCCATATCCTACTCTGAAGTAACTTACAGGTTTCCCAAATAAACAGCGAGAGAAATTACCATTTATCTTGCACAAAATGTATATTTTTTGGTCTGCATTACTTTTATAACATGCAAAGCAACACCTTTCTGTAAGTTACAAAATATAGTACAGTAAAAAGCTATTTATTACCCTTTTTAGCAGTATATAAAGACCGTGTCAACCTGAAGTACAGTAATAATAATATTTAAATGAGTGCACGGCTCTCACCTCCTCCACCTTCCCAGCCTGCCCCTAAAACTCTCCGAAGCAGTGCGCAACCTTGGCATCAGGTTCGACCCCCAATCCTTCCTCCCCCACATCCAGTCCCTCACCAGCACCGCCTTCTACCACCTCCGACAGATCGCCCATCTCCGGCAATACCTCACCTGAAAAACCACTGAAACCTTGGTCCACGCCTTTGTCACCTCTCAATTGGACTATTGCAACGCCCTCCTCGCCGGTCTCTCTTCCACCACCAATCCACAAAATCCAGCTAATTCAGAACTCTGCCGCCCACATACTCACCCGCACCAAGCTTCGCTCCCCCATTACCCCAGTCCTTGCCAGACTTCACTGGCTCCCTTTCCCTGAGAGGATCGACTTCAAGATCCTCACCTTTGTTTTCTAGTCCCTCCATTCCTCTGCACCCCCCTACCTCTCTGATCTCCTCTCTCCCCAAACCAGCACCCGCTGCCTTCACTCCACCGGGTCTGGCCTCCTCCATGTCCCCTGAATCCTCCGCAACACCCTCGGCGGCCGTGCCTTCAGCCACTATGCCCCGAGGCTCTGGAACTCCCTTCCTCACTCCCTTTGCCTCGCACCCTCTCTTCCCAGTTTCAGGTCCCAGCTAAAGACCTTTCTCTTCGACCGCGCCTTTGGTCACCTTTCTAACCCTGCCCCCTGGCTCGGTCCCAGGATCCGCTACTGTGAAGCGCTCGGAGATGCCGTTCGACGTGGAGGGCACTATATAAATACAAGTTGTTGTTGTTGTTGCATCCTACCTCCAATGACCTGTCGTGTCGGAATCCCCACACACAGGCAGCCACCGAAACCGGTGACACAAAGAACAGCGGCATGAAGACCAGCAGCCAAAAGTGGTTTCCCCGCTCGATTCGGTCACACACCAGGACCTCAAACATCAACAACAGCAGGTTGATCCCGACTGCTATAAGCATTGCTTTAAATTCCACGCAGGTTTCTCCTTCAGCCCTGCATAAAATACAAATGAACACCCGTCAGAAGACCGAGAGGTAAATTATCAAGCATTTCCTTTTTGTGGAACTAAATTAACTGTAACAATGCAATACACTTTTCAAGATGAACTAGTGCTTTCAAAGCAATAATGAGTCGGAAATCAGATAATGCAGTTAACAACTAAATCATGACCACTACTACAAATAGGGGAGTAAATAGGTTTATTTGTAATTACCTTTTTTTAATTTGCCGTTGGGTACAAAATAAACTTCCCAAATTTGATAATTGACATGGCAATTAAATCTGAACTGGCTTTTGTTTTTGCATTTTTAGAATCCTCAAGTCACAATACCTTAACATATTAAATCACTTCAAGGCCTTCTATGGCAAGCTGATGGGAGACTGTGTCTAACACTTCCATGTTGCATGCAACTTCCAAAAGGATTGTTGCTATATAGTTCAAGATTAATTTTACAATCCTCTACAACATGCTGGCAGGAAGCAAAGCTATCATCAGCAATTCCCCAACCTCAGGCAAGCAAAGGAGCAGATTAAAAGGATTAAAAATATACAAAGGGCAGGAAAGTCTCTCCTCTAGTACTATATATACACCAGGCTCTGCACCCCCATTATGACATTTAGCTACACTCAACTAGCTCCATGTTTCTGAATGGATCATTTTCAAGATTCTTACTCTCCCTTTCAAATCTATTAACCTACTGGCCACTCCCTAAGTCTCCGATCTGCTCATACCCGACTGCTCTACCCCTGGCCTTCATTCAACTGGCTCTGATTTTCTGCATGTCCCTCGTCCCCTCTGCCATCAGAGGCCATGCTTTCAACCACTATGAATCCTTGGAACGCTTTGCCTCAATCTTTCCATCTTGCCCACTCTTTGCCCATCTTCAAGTAATACCTGAAGATCTTTAATCTTCGGTCACCTCCTTTCCCTTTACGCCATGTATTACTGTTAAGTGCTCCAACGTTAATGGACCTAGATACAGGCCCGTACGCAGGATTTTTAATGGGGGGGTGCGAATTGCTAGTGATGGGACCAACAATGGCCGGCGGCTTGGGGGCTGCCCACGAGGGCCCCTGGCGGGGGTGAAGGGGGCGAAGCCCCCTCGAGGTTTTACACAGTTTGAGGTCATATTTTACAAATTTTTGCGGTAATTTTTGTTTGCATGCCAGTGGACGTCTCTAAAAGCAATTTTTAATTACACGAATACATTTTTAATAATATAAATCAAATGTGATAATCAAGACAAAACAAGAAACATGATATTTCAGAAACATGCCTATCAAAACTTATGTCATTTTTACTTACATTTATCAGATTAAAATATGATTTCAGCTTCCACAAAGTGGTGCTACCTTTTTATGTAGTGACTGTATATGGGATGATTTCCAATTGACACACCACGTAGACATAGGCGCTAAAGCATAGGCCTACGTCCATGAGTATCTTTTTTAAAGATAGGCATTTCCGTCCAGACACATATAACTTTTTTGTTGGGTTCTCAAAAGCTTTAATTTCTCAGAAGCTTGTAAATATGTTGTCATTGTTTGCTAGCATTACAGTCACATCTCTCAAAACTTTAGTAATTTTTACTTACGGTGATCAGATGAAAAGATGATTTTAACTTCCAGAAGTGGTGCTACCTTTGTGGCTGTATACGGGATGATTTCCAAACGAGGATGGATTTGAGTCTTAGCGCGCGCCTATGTTTACGCGGTGAGTCACAGACTCGCCGCGTCATTGACTAGCGCGTCTATCGACGCGGTATGTTTTGGGTAGATGCCGATTCTGGTATGTGAGTAATTTTATATTAATACTAAAACATTCAAAGATGTGTATTTATAAGTAATACATAGTTTTGAAGAATTAATTGTTACACAAATGTTCAATAAATTTACTTGGTATTTAAATTTGATAAAAATACAATTCTCTACCCCGGAAAATGTGGACCTTTTATAATTTGGGGGAGTGCGTACGCACCCGTCGCACCCCCCCTGCGTACGGGCCTGTAGATATATATATATATATTCAATGAGTTCTTGTATTCTACAGGATTTTTAAAATGTAATGATACTTCTACAGTAACCAATTCAGTGATGCAAACATTTCTGGCTTAAAGTTTGAAAGAAAATGAAGTTTGTCATTTTCTCAGATAAATAAAAATCTTCACACATTATTTTCTACAATGATGGTTTGTTTTTGCTTTCTAACCCACTCTGCAGCTCCTTCTCACCTGTACTGCGGGTTACGTGCCCACACTCCAGTTCCCACTAAGGCTCCTATGATGACCATCAGTTTCCACAACCAGACAGGTGTGAAGACAGCCCAGTAGCTCCACTGAATGACTCCATCCAGGCGTAGAGAAAGCAGGACAGAGAACAACAACAGGCAGGCGTAGATGAGGAATTTGCTGTAACAGAGAGCAGAATAGGGTTTGACACAACATAGATAATAGATTGCAAACCAAATGGAGGACACACTTTGTGTATCCACCAGGTACAAACCTCAGTAGGCAAATTAGTTTCGCTGCTCGACCATAACACTGCTCTAAATAAATGTTACTTTTTCGTTCATTAAATCAGGATTCAGTAAACCTCTGTACATTCTGTGAAAAAGTATCGTTTAGACCATTCAGATACATCATTTCAAATGTATTGTATGCAAGTAAAGTGCATTTGTGATTAGATGCTCCCTGACCTGCTGAGTTGGTCCTAGTGACTTTTCAGATTTCCAGCACCTGCAGTGTTTTGCGTTTGTGAATTTGTGGGGTTTGGGTCTGCTGTTCTGACATTAGTAGTTTTTTCCCGATGCAACGAAGACCGGTCGAGTTCAGGAAGCAGACGATCAAGACCGCCAGAGAGTTAACTCGTTTCTGACATTCCGTTGGCAAGCACATCACTTGAAGCCAGGTCAGCTCTAAGGAGACCCTACTTACCTAGGAGAATAGGCCCTCAATGGTCATCTGACATTCAATGAGCACGGGCTGAGCCCAAGATACGAGAAATATAAGCAAACAGAACATGCAGTCCGAGCAGGTGGTTAGAAACATTACACTATTCCATTCCAACAGCTTGAAAGAAAAAGTTTTGGCAGAGGCTCAGTGCACACAGACAAGAAACAAATTGTTGTATAAGAGGCAAATTAACACACTCTTCATTTGATAATTAATAAACAAAACAAACTGTCAGAAATCCAATAGATTAATGTCTCTCCTCCTACAAACTAGACTTTTAAAAACTGAAGCTTGGAATCGCCAAACAATTTGTCTTATCTTGTTTTCCCTCTCCCCCACCTCGGGTCTGAAACAGTGACTGTCTAGCACCTTGGGACGTCCTCCTGACATGAAAGGCACTATACAGGTGTAATTTTGTTGTTGTTGTTGTTGTCTGCCAATCTTAAGGTTTGTTGCAGTATGAGCCTTGGCCCTTCATTTAGTTGCTCAAAAAAATGTTTATTCACAGGGGATAGTACCTCAAAGAAACAGACTTTCATTGCTGACCTGATTGCCAGTATTTTAAATATATCTTTGATATATGCCCTTAGATCTTTCCAGGTCAGATAGATTTTAATTGAAAGCAATAACAATTCTTGAATTTGATATAACGCTTTTCACGTCTTTGAGACATCTCAAAAGCGCTTCACAGAACATACTATAAAGCGTGTTATAGTTTAATTACTCTGTGCCTGCGGTGGTGGTTAGTGCAGGGCGCGTTGAATTATTCATTGTGTTTAAAAGTTTATCAAAGCCTTTATCTGCTCTGGAGTGTTTACTGTCTAGTGGAAAGTCAGAGAGAATGGACGAGGAGGTGAAAAGAAGTCCAATTAAGTGCGACTGCTTCCTTAAAGCCAGGAAGAAGAATGCAGCAAAACATTTCTCTGTTCCCGCATACAGAATTAGTTTTACTGATTGCCGAATAAGATTGTCGAAGTCAAATTCTGGGATCTACGCTTACGAAAAGAAAGGTTCTCGAAGGAGCTGGGGGAATAAAAGGCGTCGAGACTCGGGAGAAGGATCCTATAATAATCCTTAATAATTTAGGGTCCATCCAGGAATGAATGACAAAGGAATCTGTTGCGGGAGAGAAAGAGGGAGCGAGGGAGGAAGGGAGGGAGGGAGCAAGAATAAAAGCTGGGGCATTAATAGAGAAGAGAAGCTGCCAGCTCAACCCACCTGGAATATCAACTAGAGACTGAAAGGTGTTCACACAACTCAACACCAACTCCCACCCCAACCCCTCCCCCTCATCCCAGCCTCTCACCCAACCCCCCCTCATCCCAGCCCCTCACACCCCCACCCGACCCCCCCCCCCCACACCCCCACCCCAGCCCTCACCCCCCCCCCACACCAGCCCCTCACACCAGCCCCTCACCCCCTCACCCCAACCCCCCCCCCACCCCCTCACACCCCCACCCCACCCCCACACCCCCACCCCAGCCCCTCACACCAGCTCCTCAACCCCCCCCCCCCCCACACCCCCTCACACCAGCCCCTCACCCCCCCACCCCACCCCCACCCCACCACCCCTCACACCAGCCCCTCACCCCCCCACCCCACCCCCCCCCACACCCCAGCCCAGCCCCTCACACCCCCACCCCACCCCCCCCCCACACCCCCACCCCAGCCCCTCACCCCCCCACCCCACCCCCCCACCCCAGCCCCTCACACCCCCACCCCCCCATCCCAGCCCCTCCCCCCCCACACCAACCCCACCCCCCCCCATCTCAGCCCCTCACACCAGCCCCCTCACCCTCTCCCCTCACTGCCCCGCACCAGCCCCTCATTCCCAGGGTGGGGGCCTGTGTGTGTGACCCCTGGTAGTTTGGTATCAGCGCCGGTGAGAAAGCCACCAGCTCGGTCTCCATAGAAACCGACTCCGGGGCTTCGATGGTGCGGCCTAGGCCTCTCTCTTCCACCTCACACTCTTCCCCCCCCCCCCCCCCCACCCTCACACTCACCCCCCACCCACACACTCCCCCCTCACACTCTCACCTCCCCCCCCCCCCCTCCACACTCTCCCCCTCCACCCCCACCACAAACACACTCTTCCCCCTCCCCTCTCCTCACTCCTTCACCTGGAGTGAAAGACACCCCACCCCCCCACACACACCCCTCCCACACACACCACACACCCACCCTCCGAAACCGCGAAGGGATTTCTATCATTTTAATTTAATTTATTTTTGTTACCTCGGGTTAAAATCCTGAAAGAGGCCGCGGAGATTCATGGCGACCCGAGCTCGGCGAGGAGCTGCCAACACAACAGCTTCCTGCCGACAACTGTGGCGAGAAACCAGCGACACAGACCTCCCTCACTCACTGACTGACTGACTGACTCTCTCCCTCACTGACTCTACCTCATTGACTCCCTCCCTCCCTCACTGACTCCCTCATTGACTGACTGCCTCCCTCCCTCCCTCACTCACTGACTGACTCCCTCCCTCACTGATTCCCTCACTCACTCACTGACTCCCTCACTGACTGACTGACTGACTCCCTCACTCACTCACTCACTGACTCCCTCCCTCACGGACTGCCTCACTCATTCACTCCCTCACTGACTGCTTCACCTCCTTCCCTCACTGACTCAGTCACTCACTGACTGCCCCACTCACTCACTGACTCCCTCCCTCACTGACTCAGTCACTCACTGACTTCCCCACTCATTCACTAAGTCACTCCCTCACTCAACTCACTGCTGCCTCTGCATCCTGCACTGTTTGTTTCTGCACAGTGCCTCACACTCAAAAGATCACACATTTACACACATTATAATTCTAATCATAATTGCTTGCATTTGATATAAAGCCTTATCACGTCGTTGAGACGTCTCAAACTGCTTCAAGGGATACTAAAGTAAAATGGTTTTGACTGATGTATTTTGCAGGTAAAAGTGGCAGCCAATTTGTACACCAGTGGTATCCCACAAACAGTTGTGGATTGAGTGACCAAATTATTTTTATTTAGTTTGAAGAAATTATCACCCCCGGGAAAGCGATCTTATGATACGTTAATCGACTAACCAACCATGAGTTAGTGACCAATTTTATTTGGGGGCAATATTGGCCAAGACACCAGGACAAACTCACTTCTCTTTCGCCATTATGCAAATCACACAGCGCAAAGGAGGTGGTTTCGTGAAAGATATTTTGAACAGCTGCAGTATAAATTCAGGTGAGATTGAAACTGGGTTTATTCTGGTCCTTTCAGATCAGGACTCTCTCTCTAATGGCCTGGAAATGTTGAACCAACACTAATAAGCAACCAATTTAAGCCACTCTAATGAAAGGAACCAATATAGTTGATAAATATATTTTTCCTAATTATCCCACATTCATTTTAATATAGACACTGTGTTCCTATCTGTCTCGATTGTGTCACAGCAGGGAATTTTACAGCCACGTGAAATTATTTTGTTAAGAGAAAAGCAACGATTCCAGTGCTGGAGTGAAAGTTTTAACTGCTCTCATTTCTTTGCAGTGAAATGACATTTTAAAATAGAACAAATTGAATATTGTTTGTACTAAACCCCTTTTCTTCAATCAGAACAGCAGGTGCACAAGCAACCCTGCCAGCTCTCTTATCTGATCTTTAAGCGTGCAAGAGTAACCTGGATTTACTTACTGTCAGACATCTTCCAGTTTCCTTGGGAAGCACTTCATCTTCTAACTCCTCATTGAAGGTCAACAACATATCGAGGCATAATCCCACATTTTACACAGCACAGCTCACCAATTAACAAAAATAAGTTTCAGATCCTGTTTGGAGAAACAGTAAAATGGGCTTCAATGAGCTACAGACAGCGAGGGGGGGGGGGGGGGGGGGGGGGGGGGCGGAAAGACTAGGGTCAGTGTTCTTTCATGCTTTCCACACATATCCTTACTGTGAAGCATGTCAGAACAGCAGAATGAGGCTTGTCTGCGACACCTCACAGTGTTGACACTTATTGACAAGACTCATTTATTTACAGAGAATTTTTTGGTGGGTACTATGGAGTACAGATGAATGTGAAACCACATTCAGCAATGGGTCATTAACACCAGGAGAAAAAGTAGAGTGTAAAGAACATTGGCATGGGGGAAAGCAATGTTTGAGGTGGAGGCATCATATTTTTAACTCGAAATACAGGATGAAAATGACTGAAAAAGTGAAATGGAGAAATTAGCTTTTATTTTAGAAATTATGCAATATTTATACATTTTATATATGTATAAATTATTTAATTATTAAATCTTTTGCGAGCCAAACCCATTTGGGTAATACTAGAATGTACTTTTCACTGTAATTAATATATGAACAATGTGCATTGTAGTTATATAGCATTAAGTTACCACACAGGTCCAGTCAGATCCTACAAATTCATGTTTATTCAGAAAGGCAAGTGTTAACGTCACAAAAACAAACATACAATGTTGCAACACGATTTACATACAAGTTAAATAAGCTACTTCATATAAACAAGGCTAGAATTAAGAAGTGGATACATTCATAATGTTTTAAACTACAGTACAGCATAATACAAATCAAGAATACAAAAAGTAAATTGCAGCAAGCATGCATTTTCAGCAAACTCCAGGCTTTAGGCTATATATTTCCTTTGTTTTATTTAGAAATTGTATGAAATTTGCAACCTGCAACACAGAATTGTCTTCTTGTAAGGTTGAAATAAGACAGATAGTTATGTATAGGCCATTAGTCAAGAGCCAACTTTCAGTCAAGAGTTAACATTTTTCTTAATTTACTTGTAATAACAAAATAACAGAAATTGCTAGTCACCTAGTCATGTTAGTGTTTGCTTAAACGGTGTGAAATGTTAACAGGAAATGTTACAGGAAATGGGAGACAACCTTAGCGGGGGTTAACCGGTTTCTGAAATCTGAAGTCTTCAAGTATTCTTAAAATTGTGACATTTGATTTGATAGTCTGTGTAATCAGGATTACCTTTATCTGTTAATTTATTGAGTGGCTCCTTAGTTTCTAATTTGTGAGTATGGCATTTCCACACAGAGTTGAGGATTTTCTGCTTTGTCGTACGCATACCAATATTTCATGGTGAATATGGGTAATTATTTTTGGGGTGGGGAGGGGAGCAAGCAAGGTAACATTAATAATCGCAAGATCATCTGCTTCCCAAAGCGTGTCAGAAAATTCAGCAATCTGTTGTTGCAGTGCTCTTAATTATCCATGGATGTTTTAGCAAATGACCAGGTGAACTAAATTACAAGGCACTGACTCAATTGTTCAGTTCTGATATCGAAAACTGTAGAAGCAACTTTGTGAGTTTCAGCAGAAAACTGAATAATCAATCACTACTTTGTAACTTCCCGTCAGATTCATTTTGTAGGTGGGGAACTTTACATTAGCCCCTATCGTAGTCATGACTGCAAAACAATAGCTTTATTCTTAGTTGAGTGAGCAAGGAGAAACAACCATCAAAAGACAATAGTTGCTGGGTGCTACATTTTCCTTTGGTTACTATATATTTATGTTTTTAAATGAGTTATAATCAGACATGTTGAGCAGCAGAAAGGCTCTTCAAAATGCATGAAGGTGTATTAAACAGAGAGCAACCACGTAAACTAAAGATATAATATTTGCTAACAGCATTAATATTTAAATACAAGTAGTGTTTCCATCCACTACCGTGGATTAACTGTGAAATAAGTGATACCATACATTAACATAAGGAATAAAATTGGTAATTTACCACAACAACTATGTTAACCTAAACACTATAAAAGGTAATGGATACTGCATCAAACTAAGGAACATTTACAGTAGTTGCAACACATAAAAGTATAGTTCCTATTCATAATGCTGCAATTAAATCTCGTGCTTTAGACTACCACTTACAAGCTAAATAGACTTCGGTCTGCATTTAAAAAAAATCACAGTCCCTCTCTTTACACAGATCAAAGCTATTTAACATACTGGCTTCAAATATCCAGGCAAGTACAAGTTGTCAAAAATTAGTCATTTGTATTAGCGATTACTTCACTTTGCATCCAATTAACAGTCTGTCAGCACAGTCAGAAAATAACTTGACTACTCAACTGGTAACCAGTTGAGAATGTTCCATATATCATCATACAACATTACACAGTTAAATACCTATGTATATTTAGTATTGTTTTAATAAAAAGAGTAACAAACAAATTATTGTCATTCATTACTTCACACTATCAAGGCACCAAAAAGAATCTAGTTCATCAGTCAACTGTACCAAGGTTTACAAGTGCTGGAATTAAATACACAGTAAAACCTATTTATGACACATTTTAACTTTTAACTGATCAAATTAAGCTGCATCTAAACCATCATTTCTAAACTCTTCAGAGAACTATGGTTTACTAACAGTGCCTCACAACACAGACCTATAAAAACACATTTTAGCAGATGCTTTTCCGTATCTAAACAATACAAATAAGGAATTGTGAGTAGAAGATAAAAATGTATATGTACTCTGAAAATGTACAGATTGAAACTCCATTTTCTGCTTACTTTGGATTACCGGGTTCAAATTGCTAATCACTTTCACACAATTACTTGACATTAGTGGTTATTACTTTGAAAAGCAATCATTGTTTACCACAGGCAAAATTGACTGGAATGAAGGAAAGACTGATTCAGATTCAGTTATACAAACGTAAAACAGACACTAAGACAACAGATTCTGAATCTTGTTAGCAAAACTTTGTTAGTGACTGAAATACTGACCAGCAAAGGTGAAACCTCAAGCCAGCTTTCTGGTAGTCAGTAACTCTGCAGCGCTGAACTGTCATCAGATTTTAATGCACCAGTTCAGGTTGGTTTTCCACAAATGGGAGGACACCACTGACATAGTAGGCAATACCAAGGGACAACAATGCGATGACGACAATGAGGAGCAGAACCCTCCAGAAGCCCAAATCATCCACAAACTCTTGCCAAGTAGATCGAAAGCTGGAAAGAACACCTTCGGGGTTCTGGAGATTCGGATTCAGGAGAGAATGACTCTCCATGGCACTTTAGGAAAAAGAAGTGAGTACATCATTGTTAATACAGCTTCACAATCCTATTAAACAATCAATAATTAACCTCAACTTTTTGCCTTTGTTTCAATTACTACATGCAAATGTCTGCCCCTTCGACCGCGCCTTTGGTCACCTTTCTACCCCTGCCCCTGGCTCAGTCCCGGGATCCACTATTGTGAAGTGTTCTGAGACGCCATCTGGCGTGGAGGGCGCTATATAAATCAAAGTAGTTGTTGTTGTTGTACAATGGGGTCTTTACAATCCACCTGAACAAGGAGACAGAGGATAGAGCCTCTGACACACCTCGAGACCTGTATTGGAGAGTCAGCCAAGATTGTGAGTTCAACGTCCTGATGGGGTGATTGAACCCACAACCTTGAAGGTGAGAGTGCTAACAACTGAGCCAGGCTGACTGGGTAATTTCTAGTTCACATTATGGAAAACACGTAACAAGAGAACATTTGATCTGCAAATTAAATGAACTACCAGTACATCATTGACTATTCTGGTTTCAGTAGCCAACAAGTGATTCCACTCCAATGAGTTGAGTAGATTTGCTTTGAAAAATTCTGAAACGATCCAGACCAGTCACAGAATGAATCGACTTCAAGATCTTCACCCTTGTATTTAAATCCCTCTGCTTCTCTGCACCCCCTTATCTCTCTAACCTCCTCTCTCCTGACAGTCACCTTACCCCTCCCCCTGGCTCAGCCCCGGGTTCCACTATTCTGAAACGCTCTGAGACGCCGTCTGGCGTGGAGGGCACTATGCAAATGTGAGTTGTTGTTATTGAACTCATTCATACTCTGCAAAATTGTCTGTGTAACTTTAGCTGAGCACTTTACCAAACTTACCTTTCACTTTCCGCTGTCTGCATAATCTCCAGTTTAGAATGAGTACCACGATTGAATCCCTTCACTTCTTGTTCCTCCAGGGACTCCAACAATTTGATTGCATCTTTGTTTACTCCTCTGCGTTTTGCCAATGCAAGTGGTGTGGCACCATGGTGATTGCTGAGTTATAAAAGAGTTACACCCTCATAAGAGAATTCTATAACGTTTATACTAGAAGTAAAACAGTTCCAAGTACAGTAAAAGCCTGTTTTTCCGTACCCGATCAACCATAACTTCCGTATAACCAGCACATCAAAAAAAGTCTGCATTCGATGAACCGGAATTTATCCAGAAAAATGCATTTAAAAAAATGTTGTGTGTGTTTTCGATCGAATATCCGGCACGCGCTTTAACCGGCATTGGCCAGGTCCCGAGCGTGCCAGATAAACAGGCTTTTACTGTATTCTAAAACTATCAAACAATTACGAATTCATTTTCATTAATAAATGTTTTGCTGAACAAGGTACCAGAAGACTGTCCTGCTTTCATCCCGGAATCACAGAGGATCAAATATAGTGTCCGTGGGTCAAATTGTTTACTCTTTGTTAACAAAAAATGAATTATTGTATTCTGTAGTGAAGCAAAATACAGACAGGAGTCATACAGTATCCAGCAGCAAAGTTGCTATTTGGAAATATTTGGTTACAAACTACAAGTTATTCTAATTCAACATTTTAAATACTTAACTGATCTTTAAGAGTTATTTGTAATGCATTTTATTTTTATTTGAAAAACTAGGCATAAATTCTGATCCTAATCTGATATGATCACATCTTCTTCCATACAAGTTCCTTAATTTTTGTTTAAGAAAATTTTGTTTAAGACTGTTTGTGGGATGTTACTGTGCGCAATTGGCTGCCACATTTCGCCCACAAATATACAGTCAATTCACTTTACAGTATATTCTGTGAAGTACTTTGAGATGTCTAGAAGTTGTGAAAACTGTATCAAATACAAGGATTATTATATTATTATTAATTTGTATTTTAAAATTGGTTATACAACTTCTTACAGTTGAGACCTTCAGGCCACCAAAAACACATGCAATTACATGACTACATACCCACAGTATCTGTATAAAAAATATCAGCTACCCAAATGGTAATTTTTACAATCATAATGAGAATATACTAACTACATCATACTATGCTAGCAAAGTTTTGTCAGAGGCCTTCCAATTCTTCTGAATTCCTATCTTCAGATAACAGTGAATAGTGAGGACAAGCTGTATTCAAATTGGAAAAATGTTTAAAAATAAAATTCATGCATTAGAATGTCAGTTAAACGCCTTAACCACATCTGAACTTTGCAACTAAGTGGCTTTTATAAAGATATTCGGGATCCATTGAGATTATGTCTCCAATACAATATACGTTGCAGCCCTTCCATCAACTTGAGCAGCCAGTTAGTTCAGTGGATGTCATTTCAAACAAAAGAGCTTTGCCGAATTCTCTGAGGAAATCACAATAATGTGTAAGGAACAGCTTTAGTGATTCCAATGTGGTTGTCAGCAGCTGTGGTGCATACTGGATTTGTTGCTGTGTTTCTTGTGGAGACAATAACAAAGTCAATTTTAAAATGTCATTGCAAAGTATATTTACTTGCTGATAAAAAAAATGCCCTGTTAAATTAACTATCATGTAGACTGTATTAACTAGCGGGTTTTTTCACAGTTGGAAGTGCACAAAAATTTAAATAGTTTAACAATAACATTAATCAATATGGTTTAATCAAATGCCTAACCATTGTTCAAATCGTCCCAACATATTTGTTGGAAAAAGTTGCAATCATAGCAATCCTGGATTTATAAATATTATTATAAATAAAATTATACTTGAAGCCAAAATAAATGTTATTTATATTGTTAAAACTGCCATCACAGCAATTAGTTATTTATTTGGAAAGGCTTCTTATTTAAATATATTTACTTCAAAACGCCCTGCAGTTAACTACTCAACGTAAAACATATTTTATTCTTCAAGAAAATAGGAATCAGGCTCACCAATTCTGCCTTATTCTCTCTTTTATACAGTATGTTCTTGGAACAAATGACCTAGATAAGCAACCCACTGAGTTGGGAATTAGGCAACATACATCAGCGCCCAGAAAAGGCGACGAGACAATGTGATGTGTTACCTAACACCTTAGTTGAGTGCAGTTCACCTGTGCACCTGAAAATTACGCTTTGTGAAATCCAATCAGTTTCAACCCGATATCTCAAACTTGCTTTATAATCCCCACCAACCTGTCCGTTCCCTCTGTTCAGAGAGCTCCTGCCTGCTCCACGTCACCGGGCCCACCTGCCCCACCATTGGCGGGTGAGCCTTCAGCCACTCTGCCCGCAACCTTGAAATGGCATCCCACAATCCCTCCACCTTGCCCCCCACCCTAGCCTCCTTCAAGTCCCACCTCAAGATCCTCCTCGCCGACCGTGCCTTTCCCCTCCACCGTCCCCGATCCCGAATCCAGCTTGGGTCCGAAACACTGACTGTCCAGCACCTTGGGACATCCTCCCGACATGAAAGGCGCGTTATACAAATCTAATTAATAATAAAAATCCTTGCATTTGATACAGCGCTTTTCACACCTTCTAGACATTTCAAAGCGCTTCACAGAATATATTGTAAAGTGAACTGACTGTATATTTAGTGGGTGAAACACAGCAGTAATTTGAGCATAGCAATGTCCCCACAGTTGTGGATTTAAGTGACTCATTTATTATTGTGTTTCCCCCCCCCCCACCCCCGAGGGATTATTATCAGGCCTGTGGAGTAAGGAAACTTGCCCATGGTTTCGTCCTGACCTGACTGGGAATCGAATCCAGGCTCTCTCGCTTGAAAGGTGAGTGCTTTAACCATTGAGCTACAGGACTCCACAAGTATGAAAATATTGTGGCTATTTACTGTGGAAATTGATTCAGCTATAATCTTACCATAAACACTCAATTCAACTCCTGTTGTGACAGGGATGCACAAAAAGTCAAATCATCTGCTCGTATATTTTGAAATAAAGCTTCTGAAAGACAACTAACACATAATAATCCCTCAAACAAATTGCTCCTTTTTCCATCAATGACTGTTTTGTGGGGACACCGCTGCATGCAATTGGCCGCCGTGTTTCGCCCACAAAATATGGTCAATTCACTTTGCAGTATATTTCTATGAAGCGCTTTGAGATGTGGATAAGACGTGAAAAGAGCTACATCAAATGCAAGGATTATTATTATAAATATATTATACTATTGTAATCACAATTATGATAACAACAATCTCGACCTGACTGTTCAGCGCTTTTGGGACGTCCTCCCGATGTGAAAGGCGTTCCGTAAATGTAATTTTGCTGTCGGTTATAATAATAGTCATCCTTGAATTTGATATAGCGATTTTTCACGTCTTTTTGTAGACGTCTCAAAGCGCTTCGCAGAATGTACTGTGAAATTAATTGACCGTTTATTTTGTGGGCGAAAATATATATGTGGGTAGGGGGGTAGTGGGGGTGAGGGGTGGGAAGTGGGGGTGAGGGATGGATAGGGGGGAAGTGGGGGTGAGGGGTGGGTAGGTGTGGGTAGGGGGGGTGAGGGGTGGGTAGGGGGGGTGAGGGGTGGGTAGGGAGGTAGTGGGGGTGAGGGGTGGGTAGGGGTGGGAAGTGGGGGTGAGGGGTGGGTAGGGGGGAAGTGGGGGTGAGGGGTGGGTAGGGGTGGGTAGGGGGGGTGAGGGGTGGGTAGGGGTGGGAAGTGGGGGTGAGGGGTGGGTAGGGGTGGGAAGTGGGGGTGAGGGGTGGGTAGGGGTGGGAAGTGGGGGTGAGGGGTGGGTAGGGGTGGGAAGTGGGGGTGAGGGGTGGGTAGGGGTGGGAAGTGGGGGTGAGGGGTGGGTAGGGGTGGGAAGTGGGGGTGAGGGGTGGGTAGGGGTGGGTAGGGGGGGTGAGGGGTGGGTAGGGGTGGGTAGGGGGGGTGAGGGGTGGGTAGGGGTGGGAAGTGGGGGTGAGGGGTGGGTAGGGGTGGGAAGTGGGGGTGAGTAGGTGGGAGAGGGGTGAGGGGTGGTGCGGGGGGGGGGGGGGGGGGGAGGTTTGAACCCAAGAGTGAATGCGTGAGGATCTTAACGAATCGACCCAACTCACCAGATGTCGATCTTCAACCCGTTGGAGACCAGAAACTGGATGGTGTCCACGTGGCCGCACAGGTGCAGGGCCGTGTTGCCCTGGGAGTCGGTGGCCAACAGGTCGGCCCCGAACTTGTGCAGGAGGCGGCAGATGTCCACGTTACCCCGGGCGGCCGCCACGTGCAGGCCCGTGCGGCCTCGGTTGTCCCTGATGTTCGAGTCGAAGCCGCTCTCGAGCAGCTGCTTGGCGTAAGTCACGTCGCCGTCGATGCAGGCCTGCAGCAGCGGCACGTTCGTCTGGGCCGAGTCGTTGATGAAGATGTACGCCATGATGGCGGCGGCGGCGGCTTTCCCCCGTCTCTCCTCACCTCACCTCCCCCCCTCCCTCCTCCTCGGCGACGCTGCCCGGACCGACCAGATAGACAGAGACGCTGCTCTCTCCACCTCCCTCCCTCCCTCTCACTCACTCACTCACTCACTCTCTCTCTCTCAAGTCACTCACTCTCACTCTCTCTCCCGCCCTCTCCCTGCCCCCGCGCTACGGCGAGAGCAAACGGCCAGAAAGAGCAGCCAAGTCAAAGAAATCGTTCACTCGCCTCAAGTCCTTGGTTTCGAACCTGAACTGTCAACCCAAAGCAGAAATCACACACACACACACCATCATCATCATCATCATCATCACAACAACAACAAATTAGATTTGTAGGAACGCCCTACCCTCGTCAGGAGGGACGGCCCCCAAGTCTCACACACACACACACACACACACATCAAACCCTCTCAGCCACTCCCACCCCTTGAAGAAAGCCCCCCCCCCCCCCCCTAGGTAAATACAGGCTTGCTAAGCTCAGGCCAGTAGAAAAGTGCTCCCACAATTTTTGGGGGGAATCTGCTATAAACAGGCACGACACACACATGCCCTCCCTCACGAAGGGCGGAAGGGTGGTGAAGCGGACCTGGGAGGAATGCTAAAAAATGAAGCTTTTTTTGTTGAAAAAAAAGGCGGTATCCGTAAAGGAACTACAATCCATTTGGAAATGCTGCGTATTCTATTTCACTGTATCTTTAATGATTCGATAAACACGACCCCTCTCTCTGGCTCCGGCGTGGTTGATATTACAGCCTTGAAAGCGAGGACGAGACTTTCGAATTCTGTCCTCTTGAGGGATGGGGAGCCAATGGAAGGGGGGGGGGGGGGGGGGTGGATGAGGTTGGGGGTGATGGCGTCATGGAGCCTGGTGCGGGAGAGGACATGAGCCGAGGAGTTCTGGATGATCTGCAGCTTGTGAAGAGACTTGGTGGATGTCGACAAGGACGGCATAGTCGAGCCTTGGGGTGATGAAAGCATGTGTGAGGGTTTTGGTGACCTGAGGGTTGAGGCTGTGGCAGACAATATTGCAAAGCTGGGCGAAGGCAAGAGTAGGTCATGGCACGGATATGAGGAAGAATTGAGTTGTCGAACAAAACTCCCAGGTTCCTGACTGATTTGGTGAGGTGCATTGTGCATCTATGGATGCTGCCAGTACCTGGCGTGAGCTAGTCAGAAGGGCTTTGCTTAACATTCAGCTGTAGAAAGTTGGCTCTCATCCAGGACTTGATGCCTGACAGAAAGTCTATCAGGATGTCAGTTATCCTGGAATCGAGGATACAGGCAGAGAGATAGAATTGAGTGCCATCCACCTACATATGGTAGTTGAACCCATGCCTGCTGACTGTGTCATCAACTGGGAGCATGTAGAGGCTCAAGAGGCGGAAACTGGGTCAGAGCTCTAAGGAACACTGCACAAGACTGACAGGGTTAGAAGAGAAACTGTTGGCGGAGACAAATTGGAGATGGTGTGGAAGATAACACCAGAACTATTTAACAATGTCAACAACCAAATTAGATTTCTGTAGCGCCTTTGACATCTGGAAGACATCCCAAGGCACTGGACAGATAGTACTGTATTTTGGATCCGAGTTGGAGGCAGCACGGAAACCCGATCGGAGGGGCTCGTGAAGGGAGAGGAAGGAGCGAATTTGGGAAGCAACAACTCTTTGAAGGACCTTGGAAAGAAAAGGGAGGTTGGAGATGGGCCAGTGGTTAGAAAGCAGCGATGGCTCCAAGGAAATGATGCAGTTTCCTTTAATGTAAGAGGTGATTTACAACCTGTAGTCAATATTTTGTCCAATATCACAATGTGTGGTCTAGTCATATGTAACTGTGTGGTCCTGTGTGTTTCTTGAAAATAATGCAATGCATCAAGCAACCACAAGAGTGTGTAGCAAATACAGTAACAACATGGGAAGGCAGAGATAGTGCAACAGCTTGCTGGCAAGAGAGAATTTGGGTAAAAAAACAAAATTAACATTTCACCAATAAAATACACAGTCAAACCACTTTACAGTATATCCTTTGGAACCCTTTGAGACACTGCTGTGTGCAATTGGCTCACGCATTTTGCCCACAAATATACAGTCAATTTACTTTACAGGATATTTGGTGAAACACTTTAAGACATCTCAAAGACGTGATAAAGCGTTATCTCAAATACTGCCATTATTATTTATTATTATTAAAACTCATTGATGACATAATAAGGCACTACATCAAATGCAAGGAATATTATTGAGTAAACGCTGAAAAGACATAATGGATCAATCCTGTAGCTCGTTGGTTAGAGGGCTTGCCCCGCCAGCGAGTGACCTGAGTTCAATTAATTCCCAGCAGGAATTCTGTGAGTTATATTACAGTGTATTCTGTGAAGTGCTTTGAATCGGAGTGCCACTGATGCAAATCGTTTGTAGAAATTGCACATTTCTTCTTGGAGGGTTAAGTGACAAGTGGCAGCATCACCGAAAAGAACAATCAAAACACGAAACTGATAGTTAATTAAGACAGAATGTCTGTAAATAACATTCTGCTGTTTCGGAGGCTATCTGGTGAAATATTGTTGCATGCAAGTGAAATGGAACAAGTTGGAAAAAGAAAAAAATTAAGATCAAAACTTGAAGCTGTCCACAAATAATAATAATAATCCTTACATTTGATATAGTGCTTATCACACTGTTGAGACACCTCAAAGCTCTTCACAGGACATATAATAAAGTGAATAGACTGTTAATTTTGGGGTGTCTCTCATTAGATATACATATATATGTCTTTTGCACAGAGCTGTAAATGCACTGGGGTGGTGGGGGGGGGAAAATAACTTTTAATGGTTTCATTGCCAGGTTCTGGAACAATAGAACTAAAAGAACACCATTTCCAGGTTAATTAACGTCACGGTCCTGTATATTTTTGGAGTATCAATTTGGAGAGAAAAAAAGTCAATATCCTGGTTCTAATTCAAGTCTTTTGGGTTCTAAAATGTTCCCATGAGAACTGAGCAGAAGAGAGGAAATAGAGCCTGCAAAACTGGGCATACACACACACATACACACACACATTCATCAAAGCAATGCAGTAAATTCTTTGCAGGAATGAAATTAGGACTGTGTAGGTAGGAGGTCTTGTGAGGCTGACCATTTAAAGGTCAGTGGATTGAAAGGCTTCCAGTGGAGGATCAGTTGGCAATTACGCTTGGTTAGATGTTCCCCTAGGCTCTAGTTCTGCCTGTGCAGTGATTTCCAAGTTTGATGTCAGTCCAGGTTGTGTTGTGGCCTGATTTTGATGCTGAGGGAATAAACGTGTGTCGAGCGAATGCTTTTTCTTCTCTCCCCCCCCCCCCCCCCCCCCACCCAATCCCCACCTCCACCATTCCTAACTAATTCCACGGTGCCTGAGATCCAGTACTATGCACTCTCTGGTATCTCCTGTCACTAAAGCCATTTTTGTGGCACTGTTCCTGTTTGCAATCCTGCTGATTCTCTACCTGATTCTCTGGTACATTTGCAGGGATGTTGACCACGACTGTGCCATTTGACTGAACCTCCTGAATCACAACAAATCACAGGTAAGTGAGTGGTCTTATCGCCACGTTTAACCTGAGGGATATCGTTTGTTCACAGTTCAGTGAATTAATTCTCGATGATAACTGTTAGTAATGATTGCAACTTTGCAATAAAGGAATTCGGCAACGGAAGCTGTGGTTTTTTTCCTCCCCAATTTTTTTTATCAATCTGGTACATTTTAGTAAAGCATTTTTGTTCGACTTTTGTTTGGCATTCCCTTATTAAAACACTAACAAAAGTGGGAATATTAAACATCAAGCTGCTGTAGGATTATCATTGATGTTAAATCTTAAGATCTTAAGGTACAGTATTTGACGCTAAGACCTATTCAGAAATAGGGCTCCTAAGCAAAGACGTTGAGGAGACAAATAAATATTATTAACATCTGATTTATGTGGATCACTGTGGGTGCTGTCTCCCCCCACCCCCACACCAATGTTATCATTTCCATTTGAGTGGTTTGTAAGTGAAATCTTTTTTTTCTAAAAAATGAAACAAAAATACTTGCCCCCACAACGCCCTGTGTTCATTTCTTTTTTTAATTGCCCGACCGACATTCAACAAGTTGTGAGTTTTGCCCCCTTCCTAAAGTGTTTTCCAAACTTTTGATACTGCTGTATAATTCGCTTCCCCAATCCGACGACTGTATTTACCAGCACACACTCACACAGAGACCACACACTGGACCACACAAGGTGATTGAATGTGGGTCAATTGCAAGATACTTATTTAGTGTATTTTTTTTAAAAAATCCTAAATTCAGTTATGTATTAGATTTGATTAAAATAAATGGCTGCGTTATCCACAGACTTGAAATAATGTGAAAATACTTATAAAGGTTTGAGTTGTACAGTATATATATATATATATATTTCAAAGTTACCTGCAATATAATTCAAGATGCGTGGCCATAATTTCTCATTTGCACGATACACGAGTAGTACTGCAATAGAGACACTCATTTCTGCGCAAGCAACTCTCTGGACCGATTTCTATCTTGCAAATTGCATTAGAATTGTACCGTCAGGTTGGATCTGGGTGTGTGGGAGTATTTACGATGCCTTTAGCAGTAAAATCTAATTTTCAGCGAAATTGCGACATTTTAAATTACGGTAATGGAATTCTACAGGGAGGTAGATGCCAGTGGGACAATCTCTCTGTGAGCTGAACGCTACTACACTTCAGATGTAAAAGTGACCATTGTAATTTATCAGCTGCCTTCAATGAAACACTTCATTTTTTTTTCGCAGCTCAATGAAAGAAAATGAATGTATTGATCCAGCCTGTTTGTTCCATTATGCATCAGGAACAGATAAGTAATACTTCCTCAGTGCCTGGAGTATTTAAAAAGAAAAAAACCCGACAGAATATATCTATATATATGATGGAGATGATATATATGATATATATATATGGTCAATGCGTAAACTCAAAAGATAAACAGGGTGAGTAGACTTTTTTTTCCAGATGTGAATTTGGGGAATTGGAAAATCTGATTTAATTTGACCGATGGACTCAAAATATTGTAGAGATGTGATTGTGAGTTGGAACAGTATTTGATTTTAATCTGAATTTTTGCTTCACCTAACTGAAGCATTACCGGTTGGAGTGATCAGAGGATTTTTTTTCGAGCACAAAACTTACAGAGTTGCCACAAAAGTGCGAAAATGGTCATTGGTAACTGGAATACTTTGGACAAATACACCCAAATTAACTTGTCTGTAACAAGTCATATTTCTTGTTCTGCTTTTACAGATGGGGCACAATGATTTCAAGTTACAAGACTAGACCTAACATCTAACCCTGGCCCCTCAGGCTAAACTATTTCTGTTATCCTAGACCCTGCTGTGCTGTTCCAAGGTTTGGAGCATGTAGCAGTACAGAACTGTGAGTCAACAAAGATAAAAGATTTAAGTAAATTGATGGCAATTCTGATTGCCTACAGGATATCCGCTGAATTCACATCCAAGTTCCCCTTTTGGGTGGAGCTTAAACGATGGTGCAATCTAATTTGTTGATAGATGTCAAATCTGATTCAGTGCAGGAATCTGCTTATCAGAAAGCCACATTAAACGACATTAGCAAAGCCATTATTTATTGATGTCTGTTTCCCTGTTATTATTCCGCATGCTGCTCAGTGCTTATACTAGGGAGAAGGTAAAGGAATGTAGGCACTTGACATTTTTGTTATGATTGATGGAACACTCTTAACAGACTCCCCCACTTATTGAGACTTTGAAAGATTAAATTTGCTGCCAGAACTATAAGAATAGCCAAAGTCCCTCAGTTTAACTTAATTCAAAGGCCCCCTTGAACCAAATACAGTATGTACCATTCCCAAGGTGGGAAAACACAGCTGCACTGAGGCAGATGTTCACGTCTCGCACACAGTCAGGTTTCAAAATCAGTCCCAATTCTATCATACTGAATTCATGGTCACAGAAAGGTTTATGACACCGCATTAAATGTTTCAGGTTGTGTTTTAATGTACGGTTAGAAATAGAACGCGATGCTAAACGTAATTTTGCCTCCGAGTGTAATGACATGAAAGGGTGCCATTTACGTTGTACGAGGAGGAAGAAATTGTGTTTTATTTCTATTATAAGTAAATGTTATTTGTGCAATCCAATATTCTATCAGCTTGTGAGGACATTTTTGAAAAGTTTCTGAGTTGAGAACTGGCTCTACTTATTGTGCAATTTAACTTGTGAAAACTATTAATATGTGTGAAAGAAAAATCAGGCTTTGATGGGTAATGTTAAGAGCATTATTTGGACAATGGAACTTGATATACTGTACGTATATCTATGCACTACTGTAGACAACACACGTCAGGGGAATACAACACAGACACATTATCCTTTGTAGGCCTATTTTTAAAGCCATGAAAAATAAATGATGGTAGTGTCATGTGAATATACTAAGGCGGTGTCCATGGAATGGTAGCCTTGACTCTCAATGCCCTTCATAGTTATTTGCTCATCTAAATTTAACTGTTTGAGGAGAGGTATAGAATGGGAGTGAAGAGCGCGACTGAGGAAGACTCTATTTATGTAAATTGTATTTATTCACAACCAATAAAAACAACAACAACAATAAAATTATATTTGTAGAACTTCGTTCACGTCAGGAGTACGTCCCAAGGCGCTGGACAGTTACTGTTTCAGACCCGAGCTGAGGACAGGGGAGCGGAGGGAAGGAGGGGGGGATAAGGAGTTGCCGATGGGTCCATTGAAGAGGAGAGTCTTGAGGCGAGACTTGAAGGAGGCCAGGGAGGGGGCCTGGCGGAGGGACTGCTGGATGGAGTTCCAGAGGTATCTTTAGCAAAGTTTGGGTTATGGGTTATCTGCTCACGTTGACTTCCTGATCTATACTGATGTTTATGAAAGGAAGATGAAATTAAGTTAGTGAATGTGAGAGAGAAAGAGAAGTTAAACATGTAACTTGTGGCTGTTGACATTTGAAAAATATATACTGTATTTGTAATTATATTTCACTGTTGGATTTAATTGCTACTATTTCAAGGTTGTGCATGTTACAGTTATGAAATGAACCTGCAATTGGTGGTAAACCATTAAAACTCTGTTACTTGTAAGATGCCACATAATGTATAAACTTTCAAGCATCACTTACATTAAACATGAGCATTTGAAGATAGTAACATTGCCAGTACATGGGATAGTGTTGTCATTTTTAAGTTGTCAGCTGAGCAAGCGACTGAAACCTATCACTGTAGCATAACCTGATTGTCCTCACAAAAATGTGGGAGATGAAACATTTTGCAATCAAATCATTTTTGCGATGTCTGCTGCTGGAGTTTCATTCAACTGAAGTTTCCTCTACATTTATCAGCAATGGATGTTGTTGATTCCATCCCGCAACCGCTCCGCCTCTCCCTAGCCTCCTTCAAGTCCTGCCTCGAGACCCTCCTCGACTGACTGTCCAGGGCCTTGGGATGCCCTACTGACGTGAAAGGCACAATACAAATGTAATTTTGCTGTTGTTGTTTTTGTTGTTGTAGTAATTCACACTACTGTATATTCTTTGCACTGGAATTCTATTTGTGTAGAATGTAACATGATCAACCATCTACGTTGCAATAATGCTGAGGTACTACAGTACATACCTACACATTAAAGAGTGCAATGTAACACAATATGGACCAATTAAAATTCCGCTCTTCACAGCAATCTCAATGTCTTGTTTCAGTTCTTACCTGTATACTGCTTTGCCCTTACGTTCAGTCTAACATTGAAAAGTGTTGTACTGTACTGTAATAACATTGTAATATCCTTGGAAAACATCCCCAACATGAAGGGCGCTCTATAAATGTAATTTTGGTGTTGTTGTCATGTCCTAGTAATAAATAACTGAACGATGGGATGACTTTGGTTGGAATTGCACCTCATTTCAGAACTGTGGCCTATGATCCACTGAGGTATTCCTTGCATACTGATGATCGCCTCCCTCTCGTGTGCCAAATTCAAATAGTGTGTGTCAACAGGCACTTGTTATTCATTAACATCTAGCAATTGTCTGGAATGCACAGGAAGCAAGAGTTTGCATGGACCTTTAAATAGGTTACTATTATGTTCATTCAAAAAATGTTTTCAAGCGGAAAATGTAGCATTTATTTGGAACTTTTAGTTCTGGAGATCTCTTGGGGGCACAGTGCAAAGTGTCAGAAATTTCAGAAATATCCACTCCTTAAGTTTGATTGATCTCAGGCGCAATCCCTCTGTCAGATACTTGAATCGTTTGAAACAGTAACAATGCAGGAGCCATGTTTACCACAAATAACCAATTTCAATTTCAATTTGGAGCACACATATAGATAATAATTTAAAACTCCATATATGCCTACTTTAAAAGCAACAGAAAGGCAGCGAGACGCCGTGCCTTTTTTACCCATTGAGTTGAATGCAGTGCCGATGCACATGCGCGTTCCTTTCTCAGTGTCTCAGTAACGGGTGAAATAGGCACAAGCTGCCGCTGCCTTTCCTCCTTCTATCAACTGCAATCATAAAGAGGGTACTTACGAGTTGTGCTGAGTCCACAAAAGAGGGAGTTTTTGTTAAGCTGAGCGTCAATCGCGATATCGCCCTCTAGTGGTGGAGGACCTACTGCTGGTTAATTTGAGCCGACTGACTCCACCCCGGCTGGCCACCGGGACGGAAGGCCCGGGGCCAGGGGGTATGGACCTGACCGACGACCGACCGATTGACCAACTGACCAACGGCACTGCCTCTGGGTTGAGTTCATTTGAACTCAACCGATCTTCACACAGATACTCTACATTCCCCAGGTCCAAACAACTTCATACTGTCGGCTCAAACTATTGTAACAGAAATGATTAAACCTCATCTTACAGAGCCGACTACAGTGGAAAACCTCAATGTCTGTGTTCCTACATTCCGTGCTCACCAACTCTATCATCAACCCATTCTGTGAGCTCCACATTAATCTAACAACATCTCCCACGTCCTGTCCCCATGAAACCTCAGCCTCTGTTCCTAACAACTTCCCGCCTCGGCCTACAATGTGATCCAGAGATTGGCTCATATATGTTTGGATGTCGGACATCCTGCATGGAGTCCACATAGTGTTGCCAAACCTCTGGAGTGTAGAAAAATGACAAAGAGAGAGAAAAAGTGTAATAGCTTTAGTTGCCACCGTAAGGTTTCCACTATTATATTTACCTGATGTTCCACGAATCCCGAGGTACTAGAGCAGTGGTTCCCAACCTTTTTTTTGCTGCAACCCAAATTAGCCTCCAACAGTCCTCCCACCCCTAGGGGGCAATATCAGGACTGAAGCTCAGCTCAGCCAAAACATTATCTCTGTCTCTTTTGTGCACTAAGCATTCCAACCAGCTGAGGTAAAGCACAGAGCTGAACAAGGTGGTAGGCATGGACAGACTCCAGGTCAACTTCTGAATAACTGCGGAGATCCCAGCCAAGTAAGGACCAACAGAAAGGAGCCTCCTCGTCAAACCTGCAAATGATGAAACTGAGTGAGAAAAATCATCTATTTGGTTTGCATCCTAGGGTTTTAAAAGATGTGGCTCATGAGATAATGGAGAGACCTTGTGTCATCTGATAAGAACATAAGAATTAGGAGCAGGAGTAGGCTATTCGGCCCTTCGAGCCTGCCCTGCCATTCAATAAGATCATGGCTGATCTTCTATTCTAACTCCACCTACCCGCCTTATTCCCATCTCCCTTAATCTTCCAAAATTCTTTGGATTCTGGAACTGTCCCATTGATTGGAAGATCGCAAATGTCACACCACTATTTAAGAAGGGTGGGAGAGAAAAGATGGGGAATTATAGACCAGTTAGTCTGACAACGGTGGTATGGAAAATTCTAGAATCCTTAATTAAGGATGTCGATTAGTTTGTAAACAGTACTATGACCACTTACATCTTACAGTTATCAGGCCCTTAAAAAACATCACCAAGGATATTACAACAACTCAGCCAACATAATATTGCATTTAATGCCAACAATAATTCTTGGAGGCTGAAACCCCTTTGACTATGACCATTCGAATTACTGGCTACCGCTGCTAGGAGGAAGAGTTTGTAAGACAACACATAGAAATGTAGACAGAAGAAGAGAATTTTTAAAACGTGGATGAAATAAATACATTTTGGAAATTATTTTCTAGTCTTCAAGGCCAGATCTATCCTTCTCCTCATGATAAATATAAAATGTTAGTAGCTGTATAATCATGGCCTTGCCAGGGTAAGTTATCAAGACGCTGGAAATGTTCCAATTAGTTACTCTGGGAACTTGATTGCTGCCAATTTCTCTGTGCTTTCTCCGTGCAGAGTGCAGACATAGTTTCCCTATCCCTCTTGACCTAAGAGATCATAATGATTTTGTCTATCATCTTCCATCGCTTTCTTCCTCTCTGGGTCAGAGAATGGAGAATAAATCGTGGGTTAATTTTGTATTTAAACACACTTTTCCTTACAATAACCCTTGCTTATGATATAAAACTTTTCACATCTTCAGGACGTCTCAAAGCACTTCACTGAACCTACTAAGTAAATTGACTGCAAATGTGTGAGCAAAATGCGGCAACTATTTGCGCACAGCAGTGTCCTACAAACAGTCATGGATTGAACTGACCAATTTATTATTGTTTTTTTTGAGGGATTATTATCAGGACCATTTCTGCCAGAAATTGAACCAAGTTCTCTCGTTCGCAAAGCGAGTGCTCTAACCACTGAGATACGGGACTCCACAAGTTTAAATGCTTGATATGTTAACTGTAGGAGCATATCATGTTTGTTAAAATTGTGTAATGCAATAATTCAAGCAAACAAGAATGAGATTTTATAGTTGTTTATTAAGCAGGCTTTCAGACAAGAAACTTTATAATAATAATCCATGCATCTAATCCATTCCCTTATCATGTTATTGAGACGTCTCATTTGTACGATGTTACCGTGAAGTGTAAATGACTGTTGGCAAAGAAAGTTGGGTGTACAATGAAATTCTACACCTCACAAAAAATGTGTGACCAAAGTCAACAGGAAGATAGAGGCCCATGGAGGAACCAAAGGGTCAATTCTCCAAATAGGGTAGACATTAATCATTTCACAGAACTGTCACTATTCGGCGTATGATGATGGGTGTTATTTGCGAAAAAGGAAACTTTTCAAAAATAACGGCTGCATTGTGGCTGGAGGTTTGAAGTCTGTTCCTGAAGATATCCAACCCCATATTATTCCTGTCCTCTGCCTGCCTCCCCCATTGCTAATATCTCTGAGATGCTACAGTCTGCATGGAACACACTATATAAGTGCAACTTGTTGTTGTCCTCATAAAGCATTGCTTCTAGATGTTGCAAGTTTCTTAAATTAAAATCAGATAAGCTTCAGATGATAACACTTTAGAGACTTTTTTGTTAACTGATAGGGCAACATGAGGGCATCCAGGAAGCAAAGAAAAGACATTCAGTCCTAGATTAATCTGTTCAAATTGGCTTTTTTTTTAAAAAACACATGAGGACTATATATTACATGCATAAACATATAGTATTCAGCCGAGTTATTATATTTCAACGCAGTTAAAATGTGGATTTTTGTTAGCACTTTAATCAGAATAACATAACTACAATCTTAAAGCAAGATGATGTAAAGCACTCAAAACATACAGTTAATTCTTGTTCCCCCCCTTTAAATATTGTCTTCTTGGTTTCTCACTCTCTTTTTTGCTGGGATGCAATGGGTGCACTAAACAGCCACCAAAGTTCTGGTGGCCATCTTCTCATCCATCATGACTAGAACCCTAAAATTTAAGACCACTGCCTGAAAATGTACGATCCTACAGAATCTTGGAAAATCATTAAGTGTAGCCATAAAGTGAAAGTTGCATTTCAGTAGTTCGTCAAAAGAAAATCAATCATTCAAAATCAAGACTTTATGAGGCTTGGGATTTGATAATTAGCTTGTCAACAGTAGCCCTGGCAGGGATTGGTAGCAGAAATTGATAGCAGAAAACTTTTATAGATATAAATGATGAAAATGATAAAATAAAGTACCTGCCCTATTATAACAAGGAGCTTTTTAAACGCCACAAAAAAAATCCGATCAAGCGGGGTGTCTGACACATGCGGAAACCCATCATCCTGCTCAAGTGTATCCAAAACAAGAAGAGAATTCCATGCCTTCCACCCACACCTGGAAAGCTCAGAGATAAATTGGAATTGGGTCCTGTAGCTCAGTAGTTAGAGCACACGCCTTGCAAGTGTGAGACCTGTGTTCGAATCCAGGCAGGTCAGGGCGAAACCCTGGGCAAGTTTCCTTACTCCACACACGCGCCTAATAATAATCCCTCCGGACAAAAAACCACAAAAATAAAATTAGGTAATTTCAATCCACGACTGTTTGTGGGGGGTCGCCGCTGTGCGCAATTGGCTGCCGCGTTTCGCCCACGAATATAACAGTCCATTCACTTTAAAGTACGCTCTGCGAAGCGCTTTGAGAACACAGTCAGGTAGATGTGAAAAGCAGTGTATCAAATGCGAGGATTATTATATTCATTGAAACATCACCCAACCCAATCAGGGCCACTCTGCCTTGTCTGCAAAGTGACTGAATTGGGACAGGGCGCAGGTACTCCAGCCTGCCGCAGAGGGGTGCAGTACACGGTCCTCCGGGTTAGGCGGCGCTGCTCCCGCTGTTGCTGGCACTGGGTGGGTGTGGTGGCGGGGCTTCGGTGTGGTGTGGAGACGGCGCTGTCTGTCCTGTCGTGAAGCTGGGCACTGCAAGATGGCGGCGGCGGCGGCGGAGGAAGAGGAGATGGCTCCCGGTGTGTTGCAGGAGATCTTCAGCAGCCCGCTCAACGTCAGCCTGCTCTTCCTCTGCCTCTTTCTCCTGTACAAGATCGTGCGCGGCGACCGGCCGTCGGGGACCAGCGACAAAGCGGTGGGCGAGGAGGAGCTGCCCCGCCTGAAGAGGGACTTCACGGCGGCCGAGATGCGCCCGTACGACGGCGAGAACGAGCCCCGCATCCTGATCGCCGTCAACGGCAAGGTTTTCGACGTGACCAAAGGGAGGAAGTTCTACGGACGCGGTGAGGCCCTTTAACGCTAACCCTCTACCTCTCCTCAACCCCCCCCACACACACACCGTTACCCCCCCTCTCCTCCCCCCACACACACACACACACACACACCGTTACCCCTCCTCTCCTCCCCCCCCCCACACACACACACACACACCGTTACCCCCCCTCTCCTCCCCCCACACACACACACACACACACACCGTTACCCCTCCTCTCCTCCCCCCCCCCACACACACACACACACCGTTACCCCCCCCTCTAACCCCCCCTCTCCACCCCCCCCCCACACACACACCGTTACCCCCCCTCTCCCCCCACACACACACCGTTACCCCCCCTCTCCCCCCACACACACACCGTTACCCCCCCTCTCCCCCCACACACACACCGTTACCCCCCCTCTCCCCCCCACACACACACACACACACACCGTTACCCCCCCCTCTAACCCCCCCTCTCCACCCCCCCCCACACACACACCGTTACCCCCCCTCTCCCCCCCACACATACACACCCCGTTACCCCTTCACTCCCCCCTCTCTCCCCCCCGCCCCCCCCACACATACATACACACCCCGTTACCCCCTCCCTCTCCCCCCCCCCCCCCACACACACACACACACACCCCGTTACCCCCTCCCTCTCCCCCCCCCCCCCCCCCCCCACACACACACACCGTTACCCTCTCACTCCTACCCCCCCCCCCCCCCCCTCACCCACCCAAACCCCCCCTCCACCCTCACCAGCCCCTTCTTTCCCAGAGTTCGTCAGGAACTCATATTAAAATTAAATAATAACGGGATCCTTGCGTTTTCAGCGCCTTGGGACGTCCTCCCGACGTGGAAGACTCTATACAAATGTCATTTTGTCTTGTTCTTGTGTGTGTTGTTGATATCCAGCACAGCTTCTCCATCATGTCTTTGAGGCGTCTCAAAGCGCTTCCAGGGAATATATTGCAAAGTGGGAATCAGCTGTGTGCCTGTGTTGTGTGTGTATTTATTGTGTGTGTGGGCAACCACTCGCACACAGAGGTGTCGGTTCTGCCCCACAAAATAGCCACCGAGTGAGCGAATTGACCTATTTTGTTTTGCTACCGTCATGTGCTCGATTTTTGGTAACTTTCTCGTAATGTACATTTCTGGCAGTGATTTCTAAATTGCTTTGGGGACAACCCCATGTTTATTACCCCATGTTTATTATTATTGTTGTGGCCAGATTGGCTAAATGTTAAAATATAGTAATAGAAACAGAAATGGCTGGGAACACTCAGCGGGTCAGGCAGCATCTATGGAGAAAGGAAAAGTGAGTCAAGGTTTCGGGTTCACGACCCTGCCTTCCTATTCCCTCCTTGGTCAGAACTGGAATTAGAATTAAAATTCGTCAGAGTTACATCACAGTTGTTCACATGGCCCAAAGTCAACTGAATACTGAGCCCAAAATGTAGTCCCACCTACTATGGGAGTGGTCGATTTTATAGGTTAAGTGTTTTTTGGGTTGCATGAAGAACCATAATTTAACTCTTGACGAATTTTAATTCTAATTACAGTTCCGACCAAGGAAGGGAGGGTCGTGAACCTGAAACGTTGACTCACTTTTCCTTTCTCCATCGATGCTGCTGAGTGTACCCAAGCCATTTTTGTTTTTACAATATTTGAATAGTTGGCATAACTGGCGATGAAGTCTCGGTGGGGCGATGGTTTGCAGGTTTAACTTTAAATTGAACAAATTAGTCACCTGCCTAAAGTTGTTTTTCCCACCTACAGTACTTACTGTAAAAAAAGATGCACACACTTATTTGAAAATGCTTAAAAACCACCCCAATGTGGGCACATTGGCCTCCACCCTGAGCTCTCACCATTTGGCACTGAGTGCAACACTTCTAATCTACATATTTTTTAAATGGAAGGTGGGGGGTATTTTTGCTTTGGAGACAGACACGCACAGCTCTGCTCCCTCTCTTTCCTGAGTTTTACGGATTCCGCGAATGGGAAACCGCCACACGTTTGTATGCAAAACGCAGACACTTATTTTTGAAGGTGCTCTGTTGGATGCGAGGATTGATTATAAATTCCCTGATGTTCATCTCGAATCTTAGCGGCTCGCACATACACTTCTGTAGCCGGGTGTGGCCCAGAGACATTCCCACACCCTCTGCATGGCGTTCCTTTAAACATCAAAGGTTTGCACGCACTTGTTTTATTTTACTCCTGATTTGAGTAACTTTTTTTTCTGGTTGGACAGGCTCCCCTACGATGTGATCTCAACAATCCCACGCCTACCCGTGCATTTATAAAAGTTGGCTTCGCGCATAGTACTGCCTGTAATGTTATCACTGTGCTCACAGATGTGTCCTTGACTATGTTCACTTTATCTTGTCTTGTGTTCATTGGTTTGTTTTGAAGGAGTAAGACTGTGTACACATTTAGAGGCACAATATCAGTCTCATGAGACATGTTCAAGGTTTGTCAGTGTGCTGAGTATCAGTCATCTTATCGTTGGCGGCTCACATTTTTAAAAACAAATGGAAGCGATCACAAGGAAAATGTAATCTCTGCTTTTTTCTCTCTGCCCACCCCCACCCCCACCCCCACCACACACACACACACTGTATAAGGAAAGGCTACAATGTGTGCAATTCTCTTTAGAATGCTACATGGGTGCTAGCCTTAATTCATATATAGTCCTGGACCGTGAGGTTAGGCAGGTTAATTTACAGTAAGGGGCTATCACAGCCAATCCAGTTGTCACCTACATCTAGGCATGCAGGCCTTTTTGAGGGGAGGTGTCTATTGGATAGAGAGCAGGCAGAAACATTGATCTATTTGTTCCCTCTTCCTGGTCCTTGGTGATTCAAGGGTAATTGTGCATCTGACTGCGGCTAAAAGTGAAGCAACAGGTTTAGATATCTTGTTTCATGGTAACAGCTCACATTATTTTAAGAATTTAACAGGGAATAGTACACAATTGTACTAATTGCATTTTGTCTTGGAAGCATGGTCGGTAGGAGATCAACTGTCCAAAGAATTATAATTAATATTTCAACTGTTTACATGCATCTACCGTAGTATTCAACATGTGAAACGTCAAACCCCACAGGGTGTGTGCCACTATCCATGATAATACAATATAGTTCTCACAAGTACATTGTGCCCTTGTCAATGGTATGTCTTACCTACAGGACCTGAGAGTAATGAGATTTTTAGAGGAGGACAGATATACACAGGTGTGGCAGGAATAACTAGCTGGAGGCAAAATAGGAATGTGAGATGCAAACCAAAATTGTGAAATGATGAGTTTTTTTTAATCTTACGACTAGAGAGAAATAAAAGCAATTTGTTTTACTGAATTTACTGTATGCTTACCATTCAGTCTGCAGCGACACATGTAAAAAGATTAATTTGATCTTCATTGGGGAGGGTATCAGTTATATTCATGACAGTTCAGATTAACACCATCTCCCGTAATCTAATAAAACAACTACTCCCTCAGGTCATATAACGTTGAAAGCTGAGAGGTCAAGCTGAGACACTGGGGTGTGTAAGCAGTCTGAGGTATCAAGGGATGGGATAGCGATCCTCTCCTCTCAGTTGAAGATGTATGTGCTGCAGGCCTCTACCGGAAATATGTTGCGTTTGTTATCTTGGTGATGCTGCCAAATCTTAATGACATTTGATTTTTTTTTTTTTTAAAGTTCATTTTCATGGGCTGGAGTATCTCCAAGTTGAATAACTGAAATTCTCAATGATGGAAATTCTGCTGTGCCTTTCTTTCTTCTGCTTCAAATTATTAATTTACTTTAATTCTATCCTAATGAGAAGAAATTATGAGAAATCTGTAATCCTTCTTATATAAATACAAAGTCACTAACTACACTTAACAGTAACTCCTTGAATCCAGCGTCTTGGGATGTCCTCTCGACGTAAAAGGCACTATACAAATGTAATGTTGTTGTTGTTGAATCACTTCATGCAGGTATCAAGTGCAATTTTTAAAATTATTGTTAGCCAGAAATATTTGTTCATGGAAAGCAGTTTTTATTCTATTGTCATCCATACCAGATCTAGTTTTGTTAACTGTATGGAGAATTTAACCAATTAGTTTTTTTGTGTTATGTATCTCTTCCAGAGTACTTTGAACTTTGAGTGGATATTTCACTGGTACAAAGTCTAAAAATCTGTGTTCGTTAGAAAAAAATCCAGAGAGAAAGGAAGGGCGGTGGTGTGGTGAACATATTTTGTGACCAACGTTAGCAAACAATGTTTACTCTTGAAATCAGAAAGAGGGAGACGACAAAGGGAGTGCTGTACTAAAATAGGAGTGGACTAACAGCAAAATTGCAAAACCGATCTTCATAACCACAACAACAACAACAACAACAACAACAACAAATTACATTTATAGAGCGCCTTTCACGTCGGGAGGACGTCCCAAGGCGTTGCACAGGAGGCGTGTGACCCGAGCTGAGAGGGGAGTGTTTGGGAAGGGGTAAAACACGAAGGGGAGAAAACAAGAAAAGTATCACCAGTACCATACAATATCTAGGCCTTTAATCGATTACCTAAGGCTTCATCTTGCTGTGACATGCACTCTGGACTGACATTCCAACAGGCCCATTAAATTGGGTCTTGTTTTGATTAGAAATCCCTGATAAAGGAGCTGGAAGCTGTATAATGCCTGGCTAGTCAGCATTCAGCAGAAATGGAGCTTACAAGCCAAAGTTTAGCCAGAATTTAATTGAATTTTTTCACCTGAATGGTGTTCTGATATGATGGTATGTTAACATATGTATATTGAAACTCCAATTTTAATAAAAAGGATTCGTTGATCAAACTTACAGACCATATTGAGAAAGTTGCACATTTATGAGTAACTTACCATATGTCTTTTTAAAATCTTGGCCAAACCTGTTTAAAAACATATATTTACTGAGAAACTTGCAGTTGTGAAACTCAAATTGATTTGAGTTTAACTAATGATACTACCAGTGCTGCCCTTCATTCATGCACATTTGCTTTGCAAGTTACTTGACAATTGGTTCAAACAGTTTTGAAGTACCTGGAGCAACTGGTGTCACGATTCTGCCCTATTTACAATGTGGGATGGAATCCAAGGTGTCAGTTGGATCATGGTGGTAATTTTTGCAATCTCATTCATGTAGCTCTTTGACTTGAAATTCAGGTTCAACATTTCTGATCACAACAGGCTGGATGGAGTCCTGTATCTCAGTGGTTAGAGCACTCGCCTTACAAGCGAGAGACCTGGGTTCAATTCCAGGCAGGTCGGGGCGAAAAACTTGGGCAAGTTTCTTTACTCCACAAGCCTGATAGTAATCCCCCAGAAAAAAAAAGAATAAATTGGTCATTTCAATCCACGGCTCTTTGTGGGTGCTGCTGTTACAGTCAATACAGTATATTCTAGAAGACGTGAAAAGTGCTGTATCAAATGCAAGGATTATTAATACTGCTTAGAGTTGATATTCCTTATTCCACAAGCCTGATAATAATCCCTCAAGAAACATAAATTGGGTACTTGTATCTACGACTGTTTGTGGGACACTGCTGTGCGCAATTGGTGTGTTTCGCCCACAAATATACAATCAATTCACTTTACAGTATATTCTGTGGAGCGCTTTGGGATGTCTAGAAGATGTGAAAACGCTTTCTCAAAAGCGAGGATTATTATTATTTAATTATATGACAATCAATTGAGATGTGTCTCAAAGTTGAATTTGCCTTTGTTTGCAATTTTTGCTAGTTAGCTTTGTTTACTGCATTTTTTGGTTTGGAGGAGGGGAAAGAATGAACATATCATTTGTTTCAGGCTTTACATTGTTTCTTGGTTGTTTCATTCTTTGTTGACAGTTTCTTCCATTATTTTTTCCCCAACTAAGGAGAACAATCCAATAGCTCCCAATTAGTACAATTAATACTTGCCTGGGTATATTGTTAAGCTAGGTCCCTTACAATTTCCATAAGCACCAAAGTCATTAACTTTTTGAACAAAGACATTGTCCCATTCCCATAGTAAAGGCTATTATTAAGTTAGGAGAAAGTCACTCGGAAAGAAAATGACACTATTGTTAATAACTTAATTTCCTGTTTACCAGATGGTCCGTACGGCGTTTTTGCTGGTAGGGATGCATCAAGGGGCCTCGCTACGTTCTGCCTGGATGAAGAGGCGCTGAAAGATGAATATGACGACTTGTCTGATCTCAACGCCATGCAGCAGGAAAGTCTTCAAGAGTGGGAGATGCAGTTCACTCGTAAGTATCACTGCAGTTTGGCGACGGCGACGGCAACAACAACAAGTACTTTGATTTATATAGCGCCCTCCACGCCGGACGGCATCTCAGTGTATGGATGGCAGGCTGAACGGCACATGCTTTATCTGGGATTTCCATAGAACTATTGTAGATTCAAATCCAGGACATTGCCTAGCGAGCAATGAGATGCAACCGAGGAGAAAGGGAACCTTATTGGTGAATCAAAATGTTTTTCAGGGGGACCCGCGTTGTCTGTTGGGGAAAGTTTATACTCTTACCTTTGTTTCCGATCTTTTCCAGAGAAATATTATTACGTTGGGAAACTGTTGAAACCCGGAGAAGAGCCGACAGAATACACAGATGAAGAAGATACAAAAGAGGCTAAAGAATTAAGGGAATGAGGTTCTGCAGTTTGGAGAGATCTATTTTTGTACAGTTGACCAACAAAAAAGCAAAACTATTCCAATTTTTTTGAGCACGGTTCTGGTAATAATGGGTGGGAATGGTTCAGTCCATATTTCAGTGTTAAATGACTGATTAAGTTGCTAATGGGGTAGGCGGGGTGGTAATGCTACAGATTGAAATTTGGACGAAGGGAAGCATCTTGTACAACTTAATCCGTAAATATTTTAATCTAAAATACACCATCAATCCCAGCCAGGTCAGGGCAACAAGTTCTGCCAGATCACAAGTCTTTTATAACCATGGTAACAAATTCAACCCAAGTTATTGGAGGCATTTTAACTAAACTACTTCCTGTTTTCATTATTAAAGGGTGGGTGGGAAAAAGCCCTGATTGTATAATAACACATTTGTTTGTCTTCCTACAGAAACTAATGTTTTATTTAGCTAAAGTTCGATATCTAGAAATGTTTTGGCCAGAGATATGCTAGTGTAAACCAGGTTGAACACTAAGATCTAGAGTCACTGTAGGGAAGGCTGTTGATGTGTGCTTGTCGTGAGCAGTGGCTCTGTGCTAGCATGGAGCAATAACTTAGACGGGTTAACTTGGCCACTGCCTTGAGATTTTACGAGAGGGTTTTGTGGGCATGCTCAGCCCAAAATCGAGTTCCCTTAAATAATGAATTTACGAATTGGTCCATTTTAAAATAAATGTAAAGAAACATTCCGCTATCTATAAAGAAAGCAGCAGAATAGTTCGTTTCAGTAAATTTTCTAAAATGGAGGAGATAATGTAGCCGTTTGTACTCTGAAGTACTGCAGCTGTGTATGAATGAAGTATTTCTGTGGTTTCCTCTTAAATTCAAAAGAATTGACGGTTTTAATTTTGGAAGCCTGTGTCTTAATTTGATCCGGACCTGTTCTAACTGGGTTCCGTTGGATAACAAAATAAAATTAACTGTGTATCAAATATTGCAAACTGTTGTGTTTAAACCTTTGTGGAAATAAAGGCTGAATCACTACTTGGAAATTAAGAATCCAGCTTGGTTTTTTGAAGCCTTCGAACCATGTGCGTGTTTTCATAAACTAGCTGTCTGATTAAGGTTATCTCTTGCCAACAAAATATACGGTAAGTTCACTTTATGGTATATTCTGTAAAACGGTTTGAGACATCTTACAAGCGAGAGACCTGTGTTCAATTCCAGCCAGGGCAAAACCTTGAGCAAGTTTCCTTACTCCACGTGCCTGATAATAGTCCCTCGGAAAAAAAATATAATTGGTCATTTCAATCGACGACTGTTTGTGGGACACTGCTGCGCGCAATTGGCTGCCGTGTTTCGCCCTCAAACATATACAGACAATTCACTTTACAGTATATTCTGTGCAGCGCTTTGAGACGTCTCGAAGACTTGAAAAGCGCTATATCAAATGCAAGGATTATTATCATTATCTTGAAGACACGATAAGGCTCTACTATCAAATGCAAGGATTATTAATATAAAGCAACCTTGATTTCTCCTTGTCATGAAAGCTGATAATGCTTGGGTATGGTTATCTGGGTGCAACTTACATAACTCTACCACGTATTCATTTTCAATGTTTGGATCAGACTCAGTATCAACACGGACTTTGACCAACTAAGACCAACGTGTCTATACTTCATCTCCAGGCTTGTTCTTTCATCATTGAAAAAAACAAATGACCCAACTGAAGAGCAAAGGCACTTTATTTGCATTACACATTTCACCAGTACAGCAGAATATCAAATTACAGTAAAACAATTCTGGCCAAACCTTATCAAAGCCTCAAACCTAATTGTCAGCTTCGATGGAAGTCCAATGGATAATATTGGATGTGCAACATTCTTGGATCATTTCAAATATTTGCACAAAAGACAATTGATCAATTCTTTTAGCATAAACTGGAGGAATGTTCTGATCTGAGCAGCAATCCTGACCTGTGCAAGAAAGGAAAGACCACCTAAGTACTGTACCTACAAGTGTGGACCCTGGCATTATTCACAGTATAAACTTAACAATAATTCTTGAAAGGATTCTAAAAGGATTTTTTTTGTGGGCGTTTCACCCTACAGATATAGTGGGAAAAGAGTTCAAATTGTAAATGCAGCAAGAAAGACACTGAAGTATTTGTAATATGAGGAGAAAAAAACGTTTGCTTGCAAATCACCCACAAATATACAGTCAATTCACTTTACAGTAAACTATTCTGTGAAGCGCATTAAGACGTTGATAAGATGTGAAAAGCGCTGTATCAAATGCAAAGATTATTATTATAAATGATCACAACTGGACTAGTTTGTGAGTAGAATTTCCAGTCCTCTGCTTGCACCATATTTTAAAAAAAACTGAAATTTAGTTTTCCACTATTTATTCCCAGAAAGTGCAAACATCTACAGTAAACTCTTGATAACTTGACCTTGACTTAACTTGTCACTACTACTTGAGTAGTCACGCTGTCAATATCATGGTTGTATTTATTTATGTATTTATACATTAGCCTAACTCACAACGTAGAATAACTTTACCCTTGGTGTGACGAGTTAACAGGAGTTGATATTCCAACAAATTGAATATTTCCATTTTTTAATGCAAATTTATAAAAATCATTGTCAGATTTTTCTTGGTAGAAATGAAGTGAGAACTAACACAACTGAACTCTTTGTCTCTTTGTATTCTAGGAAACAGCAAAAGCATTTATGCAGAAATGCTATTTTAAAAATTGAATAACTAGTATTGTAAAGTTATTTTGGAGTGATGGTAATGGTTTCACTTACATGCATGTTATGACTTTTTCCACCCATGTTTCGCCCACAAAGCTCACTTTACAGTATACTCGGTGACGCGCTTTCAGGTGTTAAAAAGACGTGATAGGGTTTTATATCAAATGAAAGGATTATTATTATTTTCTGCAAATTCTAAACATCGAATTCCTTGTAATGGCTGGCTGCCTGACCAATCCTGCTGTATCTGTGTTTAATACACGGACTGAACAATATGGTAGATCCCAATGCAGATGATACTGACACTCTACTGCAAAGTCGATAAGGCTACCATGTATTATTGGATTATTAAAAACAACACTGATTGTTTGTTTACTCCAGCTGAGTCTGGTTAGAAGGGTCGCAAGACTCATTCTGCTATTTACCATCCTCCGCCATGCCTTTACAGAGAAATTAAATGGTTGACTTTAACTTATAGAGAGTGGCCTTGAAAACCTAATTGATCCTTTAGATGGTCTCCAAAATTCAGGCAAATGTTATATACACATTTGGATCCCCTTTTGAATTGTATAGAATTGTACAGATTAGCTTTTCATACAGGATAAAGGGATACGTTATTGAGTTGCGCTGCAGTTCAGTGTTAAATCATTTACTCTTAAACTAACTTAATCGCGAATTAACTTTTCTCCCCCGTCAGTATCTGCGATTCACTTTGGGCTCGTATCTATTCCTATCATAAAGGCCGTGTCCGTCAACACAGCGCTGGGGGAAATACATCTGTCTTCCATTCGATCCTGTTTTGTAACGGTAATGATTGTATCCAAATTCCATATGTTGGTAATCGAGGTCTTGCCAAAAATAATCATCACTGAAATCACGCTGCACGTCAAACTCTTTTTTATAGGAGCCGTAATTCCCTGGGTGTGGATTTTTCGTGGATGGGGACTGAGTGAACCTCTGTGATTTCATATCTCTGACAGCGTCCTTCAGGTCACATTGGCGTTTGCCATGTTTGTCTTTGGGCTGGATGTTTGTCTCGCTCTTGCCTCCTTTCTTTCGGTGCTTCTCCTTGCTGATGGACTTGTTATTATTATAGAGTGGATCATCCGGAACAGAGTTCTGCTTCACATTCTTCCCCGAGGCTTCAGAGATCCACAAATCTGCCTTCTGAGGTCCAACACTCTCCTGGGGGCAATCGTTAAATTCCTGTCGAGATTTCCGTTTGTTCTCCTCCCCAAACTGACTTGTTTCACTGGTGAATTTGCCTGGGGTTGGTTTGATGTCACGGCTGGATTTTCTAGATTTTTTGGTGGGCAGGGGCTTCCAGTCCCCTGGGTGATAATAATCAGATCCGCACTCGCCATCGCTCAACCCGTAAGAGTCACCTTGGCGAGTTCTCTTTACTCTGTGGCTCGATCGTTTCACTGGCAGGTGTGACTCCTGTGTGCCCTCCTTGGTGAAGCCAGCTGGTTCAGGCTGGGCTGTATTGCACAGGGCTTTAGGCTGAATGCTGGAATCTTTGCTCCTAACCCTCGTCCGCGTCTTGCCCGCCAAGTCTGGTGTTGCAGGGTCATTCCCAGAGCTTTTATTTGTAGCCTCACAGTGGTCACTGGACTTTGCCTGCCCTGTGTCGGAAGCTTTGCTGGGTGACACCCAGAGATCCGCAGCTTTAGTACTGGAGATGGGATTCCCAGGTTCAATACTCGAGGTGCTGGATTGATCATGAACAGGGATAACACAACTTTTCTTTGACTTTCCAATCCTACCTTTAAACTGGAGCTCATATTCGCCCTCAGATTCAGGTCTATCTTTGAGCGGGCTGCATGAATCCTTCCATTGGAGGTTGAACTCCCGTTCATAGCCATTGATTGGGTGCCTGCCTTCAGCGCTACACGCTCTCCTCTTAGCCTCGGTCTCGCTGATAGAAATTGTCCATCTGTAACCCCTAACGTTGTCATAGTCTCTCAATTTGTTACCTTGGCCGATGTTGACTTCAGTACGAAGATGGGCAGGTTTGCTCTTCAGGTCTATCTGGAAATTGTTGCCATTGCTTGACACTGTCCTCCGCCACTCTGAGTTTTCGCCAAGGTCACTGAGGCTGTTGAAAAGATTCGCACGTTTGGAGTCCGAGGGGCAAATAGTCTGACGGTAACTCAGCAAACAGCTGACAAAATCCTCGTACTTGTAAAGGTGGTGGCGAGTCTGGTGATTTACGGCTGTAACCTTTCGGGAATGTCCCCGATGCGAACAATTGCGCCCGTCACCATCACCATCACCAGCCTGTCGCTTGTGTGCCAACGCAGCGTGATCCTGGCTCACGGTAATCTGTAACGATTCCAATCCCCAATAATTCGCGGCCCTTTCCTGGTTCGGGCGCAAATCTGCAAAGGTGGGTCTTCCTTCGCTGGCAGAGGGCGTTATGTTTGGCAGGAAAGTAGCGAGTGGAAATCGAACGCTTCCTGGAGATAAGGAATGCTCCATTGTTTCCATCGTTGCCCTGGGATTCCCCGCATTGGTATCTCTCAGTACCTTAATCCCTTGCCATTCTTTGACCTTGCGATTCCCTGATCCACTCGCTCCTGCTTCGTTTCGTCTCTCTCCTTCCAAACGGCCAAGTTCTCTTTCCACCCGGGGACATTCTTCAGAAAACCGATCCTTCCCCAGCTCAGTTTCCTTTTGAACCAGGCGCTAAGAATAAACAGTGGAAAGAAATGGGAATAGATTAGACAGCTTGAGCTGGACTCAAGCCCAGGGGAACAATGGATTGAATGTCCTCATTACTCCGCACACCTAATAATAAATAATCCGTCCAAAAAAAAAACAATAATAAAAATTGATCATTTTCAATCCACGACTGTTTGTGGGACACAGCTGTGCGCAATTGGCTGCCACGTTTTGCCCACAAATATACAGTCAATTCACTTTACAGTATATTCCGTGAAGCACTTTGAGACGTCGATAAGATGTGAAAAGCGCTATATCAAATGCAAGGATTATTATTATTATTCCATTATATAACCGTGTTCAGTTATCTGCAGTTCATGCTGCTGTGCCATTGGAATCAGAATGCAACTTGGGATAAGCAATGAGAACATTAAAAAATGTGCTAAATTCCACCCAGTTCGCCTTCCCCCATCCTGGCAGTCACTTGACATATCGTGAACCACACAATATAAAGTTAGGAGCTCCCCAGGCTCAGCCACTTTCCAACTGACGGCCCTACCAAATTTTATTTCTCTTAAAGGGATTTCTGGAGGGGTTTAAAGTACGGTTGGATGCCTTGTGAACTGATCTCTTGAATTAACAACAACAGCAAAATTATACCTGTATAGCATAGTGCCTTTCACGTCAGGAGGACGTCCCAAGGCGCTGAAATGAACAATTCAATCAGTGATTTTTTCCTCTTAAAAACAGCAAATATTTTAGTGAAACTAAATCGCGGCCAGTGCTGTAAGTGAGAGACAAAGGCATCAAAGTCAACGAAACAACCAATCCAATGGTGCATTGAAAGACCCTCTCTCTGTCAGGAGACTATTTAAGTGCCTGTTACTCCTACCTCTTGCCTTCCCTTGCCCTACTTTTATTTCACAACCACCTATCTCTGGGAATCATCTCGTCGCTACAAGCAAAGGCAGGAAGGTCAGATGCTCCTCCTTAATGAAATTTCACAGCTCAGCTGACAGATTGCAAGGCAGCGAGAGAGCAAGATGTGGAATGTCGCCATCTGATGCCCTCGCTGGGAACTGATGAAGTGAGTCAAATCTGCTTAATCATATTAAAATAATGTCGCCTTGCAAACCTGTAATAATAATCCTTGCATTTGGTATAGCGCTGTTCACATCTTCTAGATGTCTCAAAGCGCTTCACAGAATATACTGTAAAGTCAATGGACTGTATATTTGTGAGCGAAACGTGGCAGCCAATTGCGCACAGCAGTGTCCCACAAATAGTCGTGGGTTGAAAATGACCAATTTTTATTATTGTGGGTTTTTTTTTGGGGGGGGGGGGATTATTATTAGACGTGTGGAGTAAGGAAACTTGCCCAAGGTTTCACCCTGACCTGCCTGGATTCGAATGTAGGTCTCACGCTTGTAAGGTGACTGCTCTAACCACTGAGCTACAAGAGCTACACTGGTTTAATAGCTATGTTCTTTTCAAGGAGTAATCTTGAACTCAATTCATGTGTCGAAGTCACAGCCCTTCGGAAAGCACACAAAGACTTTTAAAACAAATGATCATTTAAAAGTAAAAATTACAAAATTACTCCCCTCCTCGCCCACCCTTAACCCCGCACGCATAAAACATGTTCTGAAATCACAATGTTCTACAGTATCCACTAGCTTCCACGTTTAGAAGATAATCCTACAGAAACATAATGCTTCATATGTCATATAAGGTGTGGTTGTCACACTGAAATAAGATACAGAATATAATCATCGACGAACAAAATTGGAGTGTTAACAATTTTGGATGAAAAGTATCGTGAGACTGTACAACACTGTACTTACTTCTGCCCTGTTAAGCAGCACCGTGAGCAGATTGTATGATTCCAGCTGCCTCTCTGCAAACACCAACTTCCTCACTTCCCACGTCTTATCCTCTTTGAGTTCCTTTTCCGTTTCAATTTGCGCCATCCACAACTTTCGTAAGTGAAGTCTTTCTTCTCGTTCTCGTTGCTTCAATTCTTTCCTCCTCAGCTTTTCTCTCCGTCTCCTCTCTCTTTCCTGTTCCTCATCTTTGCGTTTTCTAGAGGAACAGTTTAAATATTGGTGTGAGATCGTACACAGCCTAACTGGCTGGCTGTTTCCTTCTGACAGCACATCTTCAGTTAATTTAGCTAAAATTCACCAAAAGATAGTTTTTTAAAAAAAATTTGGATAGAAATTTTAGTGTAGATTTCTTGAAAACAAGGGGGAATATCGCTAAAAATATGCTAAAATATTTCCCTATCGTTCATATTTAGTATGAATGGAAATTTTTTAGACCAGTATTTCCATTCCCAAATAATCATTACTGAAAAATATATTATAATAATCCTTGCATTTGATATAGCGCTTTTCACGTCTTCTAGACGTCTCAAAGCGCTTCACAGAATATATTGAAAATTTAATTGACTGTATATTTGTGGGCGAAACATATGGTACAAAAAAATTATATAAACAAAATACATGTTGCACAGGAAGCTTTGAACGCAGATGTGATGGTCCTCGAGACTAATAAAGCTTGTCGATACTCTTCGATTTAGGCTCACATTTGAAGAACGGCCATTTGGATGAGGACTGCAGAGAATCACCTTCAAAACACAGATTAAGAAGAACATTTTCTACAATTCTACACTGTGAATGCTCAAGGCAATGAAATTTGCATGCAGAATGTCTGCTACACCAAAATTGGTTGATCACCAATGTCCCCTATCCACCTCCATTTGCTGACGTGTCAGACGCTTTTCTGTCGATAATAAGTCTGAATTATTTTTAAGGGAATTTGAAAAACGCTGATAAACCCCCATCACTTTGTCAACTAAGTATCAAATAAAGTTCCCTCTGGCACCCTGCAGATAACGTGTTCAAAAACCAAGATCTACTTGGTAAACCAGTCAACAGCGCATTGACTAGCTGAATAAAGGCTTTCAATGAAAATAGGATCAGCCTGTCTTTGGAATATTCTTAAAACATTACTCCACTTTTATGTGCTCAAACAATTTTTCCTAGAACATGCCTGCAATAACCTAGAACCTTGCAAACATGTTTTCTCTTTCAGGGACTTTCTCTCTGAAAGTACACCTTGTTTACGCTGTACATCAGCTCAGTTTCTTTTGAGACAGAGAATGACAGGATAATATTAATAATAATAATAATCCGTGAATTTGATATAGCGTCTTATCGTTGAGACGTCTCAAAGGGTTTCACAGAATACATTGTAAAGAGGATTGACTGCGTAGTTTGCAGTTCTTTATAAACTGGCTCGCACACAGGCTCTAACTTACCGTTCAGCCTCCCTGAATTGCTCCTGTTCCTTGTCTCTCTGTTTCTGTGCCTCTCGCTGCTTCTCGAGTTCTTGCAGCTTCAACCTTTCCAAGTTTCGTCTTTGAATGGCTGTGTCACTCAGGTGCTTAGTTGTGTCAAAGGACACCTGCAGAGACGTTACAAGATTGGTTCTCGCGAGCAAGATAACATCACTAAAAAAAAACTTACACACCGTACTTATTTAGCAATCGTTCAAGATGGAGTGGAAGGTGGCACCAAAATCTTGCCGAAGTCAAATTGATAAAAGTCCCTGAACGCACAAGACACAAAGACAGTGATATTCAGAGATAATTAAGGAAACATGGGACACTCCACAGGGAACGATAGCTTACAGAAGTGTTCCTTTCCTCAGGCTAGTTCGGCCCTTTTTTTTGTTGTTTTGTTTTTGTGTTCCATTCCCATGGCTTGTATACCAGTTTGCAGCATAGAATCCTAGCGCGTATCATTTCTGATCGATAATTCAAGTTACAATTGGTTATTTCACTAGGACAGTGTTAGAATGAAGGACTCACAGAGAGGTAATCAGGTGCGAGGCATTTGAAATTGACAATGCGTATCCAAATCTTACCTTGATCATACAAGTCAGTGCTTTTCCATCCTCCCCTTTGTTCATTAATTTCATGCCGCGTAAACACTCCATCGCCTTAAGAAAGCCCTCATATTCCTGGTACTGGATAAAGGCTTCAAAGGTAGGGAGCCCACCAAAGCTACAGGTGTTGAATTTCGTTCCGGTCATTTCATCCCTGTAGGGATCCAACATAGGAATGTCAACGCTGCGAATTTCTCCGAACGTCCCAAACACTTTACGGAGGATTTCTTCCCTGGGCCTTTCGCCGTTCATCTCTTTCGCAGCAAACCACTTGCAAGGCAGTCCTTCGATCTGGATGGTATCGGCCCGTTCTCTGGGAGACCCGGCGGTCATGTTTTCAGCTTCCTTAAAGAAAGATTCCCAGTCACACTGGCTGGGAAACGCGACTTGAGTCTCGACCGCAATCACCCTCAGGGGATCCTGGACACCATTTACCCTGAGGGTCCTGCTGTTAAACTTTTCCCGCACACTGTTCACCAAGCTCTTGTTCTCTACTTCGCCTTCGAAGCGGATGAAGTCCAACGTGCTCCTCGAGACTCGGAGTGACATGATCTGATCGGGGCATACCATCTTCCTCAGGCTCTCCATCACTTCCCAGTTTGAGATGGGCTTCGGGCACAGTTTGGAGTCCGGGAGCATGACATTGATTGTAAGTCTTGCAATCGGCTTCAAGAACAGGCATTGGGGGGCGAAGAGCACCACGGTATCTGAGGTGTCAAACACTCTTGTGACGGCCATAACCACTCTTAAGCTCTGGAGGGGAGAAAGGGTGAAGCAGCAAATTGGGAGAAATTAGACTTTCCCTACACATTCGAATTTCATTTAGTGTTAGCGAATTTCAGTTAGTGCACCACTGGTAGAGACTGTGAACTAGTATTATAATAATAATAAGAAGAATAATCCTTGCATTTTGCTTTAGCGCTTTTCATGTCTTCTCGACGTCTCAAAGCGCTTTACAGAATATACTGTAAAGCGAATTGTCTGTATATTTTGCGGGCGAAATGCGGCAGCCAATTGCGCACAGCAGTGTCCCACAACAGTCGTGGATGGAAATTACCAATTTCATTAACGTGGTTTTTTTCGGAGGGATTCTTATTATATACTATAATATAATATTATTATTAATTTTGTCTGAATCAACATTAGAAAATTGAATACGTGTCAGTATCAGGTGATACAATTGGCCTCAATGCCCCTGGGCTGAGGAGGGGTAAAACGCCCCAGTGATTCCACTCCAGGCAACTCTACTGGGAAATACATATATGTAATAATATAATAATCCTTGCATTTGATATGGCGCTGTTCACGTCTTCTAGACGTTTCAAAGTGCTTACTGTTAAGTGAATTGACTGTATATTTTGCGGGCGAAATGCAGCAGCCAATCGCGTGCAGCAGCGTCCCTACAAACAGTCGTGGATTGAAATAATTGAAATTATATTTTTGAAGGATTATTATCAGGCGTGTGGAGTAAAGGAAACTTGCACAACATTTCGCCCTGCCTGGTATCGAACCCAGGTTCTCTCACTTGTAAGGCGAGCGCTCTAACCACTGAGCAATACAGTCGGGCAGCACCGTTAGCAACTGGGCATATAGATGGCCTGTGAGGACCAAATGGGGCTCGATTTTGCAATCACCTTCCGTAAATCAACCAGCAGGTTATCATTGACTGTCTAGACTCAAACATGAAGGGCAAGAACTTGGGCAGAATACCAGGGGTATCCAATACCTGTAGAGCCATGAGGACCCTCCACAAATCAGGGTCGGGAATAGGGAGAAATAATATTTTTTAATTAAATTAAAGTCAAGAAAATAAATCAGAAATAAAATCACTTTTTTGAGAGAAAAAAAATGGGAGAAAACAGGGTAACTGTAAGACCGTAATATAATAAAACATCTATTTTCCAAGACTGGCAGCTGCTCTGTGTTAATATTTTTTGTTTTTAAATCACATTTGTTAAGCACTGCTTCTCTCCCTGGATATTGCCTTTCTCTCCACTCGCCGATTAACCTGTATTGTAAATGGGTTTCCATTGTCCCAGCTGAGAGGCTGGAGTTATTCCGATAGCAATAAGCGGTTCACAAGCTCAACACTCCAGGCCACGGATCCCACCTGGGAACCGCTTCCACAGCAAAACTCATTGCAACCGAAACCAGCGGCGAGAGATACAAGGTTAAACGTCACCGTCTGGATGTTGGGCAGAAACGTGCAATGATAATGATTTGATTTGCACTACATAATACAGTCTGTGCAGTGTCCTGAAAACTAGGCACAGGGGGCTATCTGTGAGAAAACTGGTATTAATAATAATAATAATAATCCTTGGTTTGATATAGAGCTTTTCATGCCTTCTAGACGTCTCAAACTGCATCACTCAATATACTGTAAAGTGAATTGACAGTGATCAATTTATTATTTTTTTGAGGGATTATTATCAGGCCTGAGGAATAAGGAAACTTGCCTAAGGTTTCGCCCTGCCGGTACCGAACCCAGGACTCTGGCTTGTAAAGCGAGTGCTCTAACCGCTGAGCTACAGGACTCCACTTATTAGTTACTAATAACGCTCCGTTTACACAGTGCTTGCAGCATTGATTCAAAGCAGTTTTCACGGAAACACAATGCTAAAAGTCCAATTCGAATAATAATCATCCTTGCATTTGATACAGCATTTTATCACATTGTTAAGCCTATCAAAGCACTTCACAAAATACACTGTAAAGTGAATTTTGGATAATTTGTGGTCGAAACATGGTAGCCAATTGCAGACAGCAGTGTCCCACAAATAGTCGTGGTTTGAGTGAGCAAATTATTGCTATTTCTGGTCGAGATTACTACCCCCCGGAAAAGCGATCTGCCAATCAACTGACAACTTACTCGCAAATTTGCTTTTGCCAGTAGAATGTTGTGGGTGGAGTAGGGGTGGTGAGGGGAGGATTAAATCTGAATTGAACTCTGCAATGTCCACACACATACACTTAAAAATAACATATATCATCCTTGCATTTGATACAGTCAACAATGTGAAAAGTCACATCGTTGAGACGCCACAAAGCGCTTTCCCAGGATATATTATAATGTGCAGTGACTGTGTATTTTGTTAGTCCATCACAAAGCACTGGAATGGGAAACCACACTGATTTTCTCCCCCTATAGCAGGGGCATGGAGGAGAATTTTAACATCTCCTCTGCTTCCCCAGTTAAAAAGCATCCAACTCATACAGATTATCATTATCAAAACTTACACGTAGAAACATTACACACTAGATTTCCCGATTTTTTTTTATTGACAAGGATCGAACCTTGAAAAATAGTTGGTACACAGTGCTCCGCGATTTCTATTTCTGAACTCCTAGAACGGAAACAAAACATTAGCAACTTCTTATCTCCCGCAGCGAAGCAACTTTTCCAAAGTCATTGAACATACAGACAATAAGATACAGATACAGAGCCGGAAGTTAGATTTGTTTGTAGCAGTTTTAATATCAACGGACATCAGGATGTAAAGGTAACTTTCCAAGGATGCAATGTGGGCTGCTACAATTGTCCACAGCAGTTACTATTTAGGAACCATATTGCTAAAACCCTAATAGTTGTGGGGTACGCTGTGATATCCGTTCACTATCGAATAGCATGCCTATAATCAGTATCTAAATTCATACATGAATAATGACTACATGTGCAATATAATAGTACTATAAAAGCACATGCGCAAAACCACAGGGTTGCTAATATCTTGTGTTTGTACAGAATTATTATTGTCTATACAGTGAACCTAATTTAAAGTTACATGTCATTGCTAGGCTTCCTCTAGCCTTCAGCCATGGCCGAAAATACTACTACAGTACTAATAATAATCCTTGCATTTGACATAGCGCTTTTCACGCCTTCTAGACGTCTCAAAGTGCTTCACAGAATATATTGCAAAGTGAATTGACGGTATATTTGTGGGCGAAATGCAACAGCCAATAGCATACAGAAGTGTCCCACAAACAGGAGTGGATTGAAATGACCAATTTATTATTTGGGGGGGTTTTCTTGAGGGATTATTATCAGGCATGTTCAGAAAATAATCCTGCCCAAGGTTTCACCCTGCCTGGTATCAGAACCATGTCTCCCTTGTAACCACTGAGCTACAGGACTCCACATCCAGTGATCCAGTCTTCTGTAAAAATTCCTTTACAGTTATCTGCTCCAAAATTACATAATTGGGTTATATTTTAAGGTGCTTTAAGTCACACATAATTCAAACGTCAGGAAAGCTGGCTTTCCGTATTTTTTTCACCAAATTTACACTAGTCCATTTAGCAAAAAAAAATCATTTATGAATAATATCCCACAAATTCAGGGGACTCACTTACAGACGCCACACACTAAATGGGAAGTTTCCTCATCGCTAAATAAAATAATAGTATATAAGAATTTCCTTGCATTTCACAAAACACCTTATCACATCATCGAGACACCTCAAAGCACTTTACATGATATACTGTAAAGTGCATTTTGTGGGTGAAAGGTGACATCAACTCACAGTCAGCAATAGGACTACAGTATATCAAATGCAAGGATTATTATTACTATCACTATTATTATAGGACTCAAGCCTACGAAGACTTAAAAGAGAATAACACATCACAACAGTTTGGGATCCATTGAAATGATCCCTGCATCCAAATCACTTTTATTTAGCAAACTGCCTTTGCCAATTGCAATGAAATCCCCAGCAAAACCTCTGAGACAAAAAAAAACTTGCACACACAGCAGGAAACAAATGTGATCTAACCCCCCACCCCCCACCCCACACACACCGAATTATTTATATGACACAAATATTTACATTCATATATAGATAGATATATATATAGACTGTACACATTGGCTCAACTTGCCTGAAACTTAAAGCAGCAGGCCTGCTCATTCCATCAGGCAACATTGGTCACCGACTGAAGCTCCTTCTGATCAAATCAACGCCTACAAGCGATTCAAGCTGCACAACTTGGGAAGGGGGATCCTTGGGTTTGACATTGCAGACACCACAGCGGCCTCCCCACACTTCCCCACAGAGTGAAAACCAGATGAATTAGATGGTGGGGGAGGAGGGAGAGGGGGGGGGGGGGGGAGTGAAGGAGAGGGGGATATAAAGTGCACCAGTTAAAAGTGCAATCACTTTCTGCTGAGCAGCACACACTGCATTGGCTGCTTTGCTGCTAAATCATATTTAACAACAATAAAGGGAATAAATGCGGCTCCTTTTTAACAGCAAATTGATGGATGTGAATTGTTCTCGTCTCTCTCTCTCTCTCTCTCTCTCCTGCAAAAAAAAACTCACACATACATACATACATACACACACACAATACAAACAAGAGCCTATTTGTTTTCCCCTCTCTAAGCTGATTCATAACCTCTAGTGTCCCACCGGTCAGGAGATCCTGCAATGCCAGGGCTTTTAATAAAAAATGTGAGCAAACTGGGCGTGCGCAATCATCTCTCTTGCTGCCCCCTGTTTGTGGTGAGAGAAATGTAGATTTCGATGCACAAAGTAACAGAGTCGCTCGTTCGTTCACATGTGCAATCCCCCCCCACCCCCCAGCACACAAGCAAGCTCCCAGAGGGAACCCTCAATAGGGGACATGGAATCTATCTTTTGTTTTCAGCTGGGGGGGGGTTTATTTGTTGTTGTTGTGTTTTTTTTTTAAAAAAGGCAAGGATGTGCCAATGTCGATCACCAGAAACCCAGCTGTTCCCTCCCTCCTGGCCCCCACAGCAACTGGAATAATGATATTAATCTTTGTATTCGATCTGCCGCTCTCCGCGGGATACTCTACGCGCCGTACAGCGAGTTGACAGAGCGTCTGTGGAGCGAAACGCGGCCGCCAGTTGCGCACGGCAGCGGCCCCCGCAAACACTCGCGGATCGAAAAGGATTGATTTTTAATTAAACCTGGCGCTCTATTCCCAGGGATCGCTTCATAGGGTGCGCACAGGGGATATTACGCGTTCCTGTCTGGCGGCTCAGGCAAATGGTAAAGTTCCCGTGGCACGATTCAAAAAGAGAAGGGAGTTTCTTGTGATGTCCTGGCCGACGATCCCCCCCACCCAACCCCACCCCCCAACTAAAAATTGGTCATTCACTTCAGTACTGTTGCGTGTCACTGCTGTACACAATTGGCTGCCGCACAGTCAGGGATTCTTGAGGGATTATTATCAGGCGTGTGGAGTAAGGGAAGTTACCTGAGGTTTCGCCCTTCGCCAGGAAATGAACCAATGTGCTTTTTTATTCTTCTCATCGAACATTTGCACTTCCCCTTGGGATGAGAATTTCAGGAACTGTGTATGAACCAGGCCGCCCTCTCTCACTCTCTCTCTCTCGCGTATTATCATCATTATCTCAGTAAACCGACCGGCTACATAGGACCTTTAGTTCTCCCTCCCTGCCTCTCCCCCTCTCTGACCAATCTGGGGGCTGAAAGGAGGGAGGAATATGTCTTTAAATAACAACATTTATGTAAAAAAAACAAGAATGTGGCATCAAAGGCTATTTTGATACATGATCAAAATGTTATTCAAACGTAACATTTACGTTTATTCTGTAGAGCTACTTGTGTCAAACTCTCATATCCACACAAGCAATGTTAATTGTATACAGTACCAGTATTTGGGTGTAGAATAATAATAATCCTTGCATTTGATGTAGCACTTTTCATGTATTTTAGGCGTCTCAAAGCGCTTCACAGAATATACCGTAAAGTGAATCGACTGTATAATTGTGGGTGAGTCGCGGCAGCCAATTGCGCACAGCGGTGTCCCACAAACAGTCGTGCATTGAAATGACCAATTTATTATTTTTTGGAAGGATTATTATGTCAGGCCTGTGGAGTTAGGACAGGTTTTGCTCTCTGCTAGGAATCGAACCCGGGTCTCTCGCTTGCGAGGCGAGTGCTCTAACCACTGAGCTACAGGACTCCACTTATTGTAATATTCAAATATTATTATTCTATTCCCATGTTTCACCCACAAAATCACAGTCAATTCACTTTACAGTATATAATAACATTAATAACCCTTGCATTTGATATAGCTCTTTTCATGTCTTCTAGACGTCTCAAAGCGCTTCACAGAATATACCGCAAAGTGAATTGACTGTGTATATGTGGGTGAAACGCGGCAGCCGATTGCGCACAGCAGCGTCCCCCACAAACAGCCGTGGATTGAAATGACCATTGATATTGTGATGATGGTGATGATGATGATGATGGAGGAGGATTTTCGGTCTGTGGTCAATAAATTGGGAGGCTGACATGTTTTTTTTTAAAAAAACAGTGTTTGAGAGGAGGAAGAGAAGAGGGGGGGTGGGGGGTGGGGGGGGAGTGTAACCAAAATACAGAAAGGCTCCAATCTCGTAAACCGAGCCTTGAATGACAAGACACAACTACAGTAATGCAACCCAAATTGACAGGATGTATTTGCAGGAAAGCTTTAAGCGTGTCATTCTCTGCACAGTCTCAGTCTGTCTGCCTCTGTGTCTGTGTGTATCTCTCTCTCTCTCTCTCCATTGGGTGTGTGTGTAAGTCACTCATTTCCCAGTCAGTCAGTCAGTCAGTGTGTGAGTGAGTGAGTGAGTGTATGTGAGTGAGTGAGTGAGTGTATGAGTGAGTATATGTGTGAGTGAGTGAGTGAGTGTATGTATGTGTGAGTGAGTGAGTGAGTGAGTGTATGTGTGGAGTCAATCTAGGGGGATGGCGGTAGGGAAACGAGACGTCAGGATTACTTACTGCCAGAGCCTGTTGTGTGGTGGTCTGGCCGGCCTGTCCAGCCGCTCAGTCACTTGTCCCCTCGATGTGGTCAAGGTTCTCAGCCAAGTGGGCACTTTCCACACCAAGAGAGGCTTCTGGAGAACTTTCCAACTGCTGTATGAGGCTGAGGGCTTGAGGGCTTTCTGGAAAGGCAATTCCATAGCCTGTGTTCGACTCTTTCCTTACAGTACCTTACAGCTGACAGCATATAACAAGTAAGCTCTCTCTCTCTCTCTAATGCTGTGTACAGTATATATATATATTTCTCTATCTCTATATACATGTGTGTTGCACACTCACTGCCATTGAATTCTAAGTGTTCAGCAGAATTTGGGGGGGCAGGAAAGATTTCGCATTTTATTTTTGAAACCGAAACTAAGCAACAACAAAACAAAAGCCACTGATTGAATTTTTTTAAATATAAACCATTTTTTAAAAAAAAAACCTAAGACGGCCAAGGGTGTGTATGTGTGTGTGTGTGTGTGTGAGAGAGAGACTAGGTTTGAATTTTGGTTATATAAACAGTGCTGTTGTTCCCAGGGCTCAGGGTTAAATTAGTTCATTGACTTTGTGGGAATGTGATTGCGTTTCATGGTGAGGTTGATCACGCCTTTGCCTCCTGTCCAATCCCAGGCGGGAAGTCAAAGGACAGATTCCCTGACTGGACCTCCCTGTGATACTACAATGATGTTAATTATAATATCTATTATATTAACAGTAATATTGTGGAGCTCCGGTAGCTCAGCGGTGAGAGCACTGGCCTCGCGAGCGAGAGACTGGGGTTCGATCCCCGGCCGGGTCAAGCAAATCTGAATTATGTCCCTGGCTATTTCGCTATTTCAGTGTTTCGGCTGTTTGTGGGCAAGCCGTGCGTAGATCAGCGATCCGGAGATCACGGCACGATAGCAACAACAGCAACGTTTCTAAAGCCAAAGAGGTCATCCAGTAATGTTCCGTTTAAACTACGGTAAAAGCTCGGTCATCCGGCACCCAACCAACCGGAACGCTCAACTTAACCGGTATCTCCCAATACAATTCACCATTCCAGCCACCGCGTCTCATACCATAGCCATCCGCACACTCCCGGTATGCTCACTTTGCTCATGCGCAAAACTTATTAAATTTACCGAACGCGGTTTTACTGAGTGCGCTGGAATGCTTTATTCGTAATTATCCGTACGGTATTCTGTTATTATTTAGTCTATTATTAATATGGTACGTTTTAAAATAAGTAAATACTTTGTGTAGGATTTTCGGCAACTTGCCGCTCGAGTAACCGGCACATTTGATTAACCGGCACCGGCCAGGTCCCGAGGATGCCAGATAACAAAGCTTTTACTGTATTTTCACTTCTAGCAGTTTGTAAGAAGTCAATTTGATCGGTTCTGTTATTTTCTCACACCTTCGCTCTCGAATCCGGTTTGGAATCTAGCAATTTTTTTTTTTTAAATCATTATTTTCAAAACATTTATTTTGGTTTTCCAACCGTTATATTTAACTTCCCTTTTCTTCAGTATTCTCTTCTGTTCCACACTATCTTAGTTTCCCTTGTGGGCTGAATGGAATTTGTATCCTCTCCTGGTAATGTGATGCAAACTCATAATTCTAAGTTTTAATGGCTTCATTCCTCTAAAGGTAGAATTCTCTAACCGAGAATAGTAGTGACATCCTTCACTGTAATTTTTTCCTCTCTTAGAGGCAGTAATGTTCCCTTTGCTGTGTTTATTGAGATCAGTCTGGCTTGTAATAATAACAATATTAAGATTAATAATACTTGTTAATATCAGACAAGATTCTCCTTTAACAAATCCATTTTTGAAACTGACTGTTGAAATTTTTAAACTGGCTGGCGCTCTATAAATGTAACGTTGTTGTTGTTTCATATACCCATATTTTTCTGAGCACTCGCCTTACAAGCGAGAGACCTGGGTTCGATTCCCAGTAGGTCAGGGCAAGTTTCCTTACTCCACACGCCTGATAATAATCCCTCAAGTAAAAATAATAATACATTTTTCAATCCACGACTGTTTGTGGGACACTGCTGTGCGCAATTGTCCTCCGCATTTCGCCCATACATACAGTGAATTCATTTTACAGTATATTCTATGAAGCATTTTGAAACGTCTAGAAGATGTGAATATCAAATGCAAGGATTATTATTATTAATAAGTGGTTTATAATGTTGTTCAGACATCACAAAGCATTTCACAGGAAATTCTGTGAAGTGAATTGACTGTGTGGCAGCCAATTGCGCACAGCAATGGCACACAAACAGGCCTGAAGTGAATGACCAATTTTAGTTGGGGGATTGTTGGCCAGGACACCAGAAGAAACTCCCTTCTCTTTTTGAATAGTGTCATGGGAACTTTAACATTTGCCTGAACTGCCAGACAGGACCGTGTAATATTCCCTGTGCACCATAAGAACCGATAACTGGGAATAGAGCGACAGTTTAACAAAATTGGTCATTTCAATCCACGACTGTTTGTGGGACACTAATGTGTGCAATTGGCTGCCACGTTTCGCCCACAAATATACACTTAAATCACTTTATAGTATACTCTGTGAAGCGCTTTGAGACGTCTAGAAGATTTAAAAAGCGTGCTATCAAATCCAAGGATTATTATTATTATATTATTATAGTTATGAAGTGAATTGTCACTGTACTTTACGGTGTCAAAGTCAGTCCTTTTTTCCAGCGTTCCACAGTTTTGACACGATAAGTTTCACAGGAATGTTTCGATGTGTTTCCTAGGTTTGTGGATCTGTTCATGGACGACTTTGGGCGGATCTCTCATTGTAGCGCCATCGTGGCGGGCAGCCTAGCTGGCATCGCAGCGGCCATCCTGACCTACCCAACCGAAGTGATCGAGACCCGCTTAATCGTTCAAGACAGAACGGATCCCACCTACAGAGGAATCGCTCACACGTTCCACACAATCTACTCCAAGGAGGGATTCTCAGCACTTTACCGAGGGGCTTCGTTGACTATATTCGGTAAGTCAAGCAAAGCTTGATTGATTAAGGAAATAATGGCCTTTGTTTTTTCTCCCAGGGGAGGGTGTGTGAGGAGAGGAGGTTGCAAGAGGGTTAATGAAGGGACTAAGCTGTCAATCGCACAGGATACGACCATTTAAAGTAGAAATATTGGTTAAAACTTGGCATTTCAATGGGCCAAAGAGTGTTGTCTGCAAACCGGGTTAAAAATAGCAGAAGGGTGCCACAAATTGTTTTGTTATTGTACAGTCTCCCAGCAGATGGTGCTGTGTGGTGCAAAAACCGTTTCGCTTCCTTCCTCTTCCTGTATCTCTTCCAATAGCATTTGTTGAAAGAAAGCGTAGGAAGTGATGGTTGAAACTGATGTCTGTGAATTGAGCAGTCAAGTGCTCTCGCTCTCTCTCTCTCTCTGCATACTGTATATTGCAGCAGAAAAAGATGCAATATAGTACTTAGGCTGTACACCATTGATTGTAGGGCACTGCCTCACCATTTCCTGATAACACTGGATCCCTTGTTTACTCTATAACCAGATCAATTCAAATAAAGAAATAATAATAATCCTCGCATTTGATATAGCACTTTTCACATCTTATCGACATCTCAAACCGCTTCACAGAATATACTATAAAGTGAATTGACTGTATATTTGTGGGCAAAACGCAGCAACCAATTGCACACAGCAGCGTCCCACAAACCGTCGTGGATTGAGATTACCAATTTTGTTATTGTGTGTGTTTTTTGGAGGGATTATTATTATTATGTGTGTGTGTGTGGAGAGGAAACTTACCCAAGGTTTCGCCCTGACCTGCCTGGATTTGAAACACAGGTCTCACGCTTAATAAGGCGAGTGCTCTGAGCTACAGAGCACTCTAATAAATACAAGCATTATATTATAATTCAGATCTCACCCCCCACACACACTTCTTTTCTTTCCTTTTCCAGGAGCAATTCCCTTTTCCGCGGGTTCGTTTCTAGTTTACATCAACCTGGATCACCTCTGGAGAAAGCCCAGCATGAAATTCACTCCATTGCAGAATTTTGCCAATGGTTGTTTGGCCGCAGCTGTGGCCCAGACACTCTCCTTCCCCTTCGAGACTGTGAAGCGAAAAATGCAGGTATATTTTCTCACTATCTGATCAATCCTCCTGCGGGGAACGTCGCTGTGTAAATGTCAGTTTGTGGTGGTGGTTGTTGTTGATGATCGATCAAACGGTACTTGTAAAAGAAGAACACAAAAAGCTATGGGTTGAATGAAAACAACAATAATAATATTAATCCTTGCATTTGATGTGACGCTTTTCACATCTTCTGGACGTCTCAAAGCGCTTCACAGAATATACTTCACAGAATCGAGTGTAATTTTGTGGGCGAAATGCGCCAGCCAATTGCGCGCAGCAGTGTCCCCACAAACAGTCTTGGATCAAAATGAAACAATTTATTATTGGGGGGGGGATTATTGGATTATTGGTGAGGGATTATTACCAGACATGCAGAGCAAGGAAACTTATTGCATGTAGAGTAAGAAAACAATATTTAAAAAGAAAAAACACATAAAGGATTCAAAAACTTTTGTGGATTTTGACTATTCCCACAAATATACAGTCAATTCTCCTACTCTCCTGCCCCTCCTCGTCCCCCCTTGCTCTTGTCCCTACCTGACTGTACGGCGCCTTGGGATGTCCTCTCGACGTGAAAGGCGCCATATAAATGTAAGTTTTGGATTGATTTATTGATTGATTCCAGGCACTATATTGAATGCAAGGGGTTTCTTTGTGTTCCCAGATCTGACCACCAGACGGCACAGTGAGTCTTATTCTGTCAGAGAATCTTTTAGAAGTCCAACTCACAGTCGGGTTATGCAATCTGTTACATGCTGGTTTTGTGATGAATTTTCAGCGTTTTTCACCCATAAAATACACAATCACTCCACTTCACAATACACCCTGTGAAGCGTTTTGAGACGTCTCAATGACGTGATAAGCCACTGTACCAAATGCGAGGGTTATTATTACGTGCAATTTGCAAGACTTGTGGTCCCTGATTTACCGCTGTGAGTGAGGATACATTGAACTTTAATTTCTCCAACCCGCGCCCCAGGAGTTAGAATAATTTCTGTCTTGAGTTGCTTGCTGAGCCTGTTTGGTAAACTGTTAACTAATTCAGTCACTCACCTCATTCAAGTCAAGCAGCGGCTCCCAGAACATGAGTGTTGATGCTTAACCTTTTGTAGAGCGAATGGAGTGCGCCGATTGAATATTGAACACTCTGTGCACTCCTTATTTTCGGTCTATGAGCATCTTATCTGTGTTTGCAGGCCCAAAGTCCATTGCTTCCACACTATGGGGGTGTCGATGTCCATTTTACAGGAGTTCTAGAGTGTTTTAAGCAGATTGTCAAGACAAGAGGTGTACTCAGCCTGTGGAACGGACTGACAGCCAACCTAATCAAGGTAATATTTTTTTCACAGACCCTTTAAGTAAACGGATGAATGAGAAGACCGGCAAATGTAGCTCAGTGGCTGGAGCGTTCGCCTTACAGGCGCGAGACGCGAGTTCGAATCCAGGCAGATCAGAGCGAAACCTTGAACAAGTTTCCTTACTCCGCACACACGCCTAATAATAATCCGTCCATAAAAAAAACACAATAATAAAAATTGGTCATTTCAATCAACGACTATTTGTGGGGACATTGCTGTGCGCGATTGGCTGCCGCGTTTCGCCCACAAATATGCAGTCAGTTCACTTTACAGTATAAAGCGCTTTGAGACATTGATAAGATGTGAAAAAGCACTATATTCATATTCAAGATTGAGTTAGATAGATTTCTCCTTTATAAAGGGATTAAGAGATATGGGGATAAGGCAGATAGCTGGAGTTAGAGTAGAATATCAACCATGATTGAATGGTGGGGCAGGCTCGATGGGCCGAATGGCCTACTCCTGCTCCTATTTCTTATGTTCTTATGTATATCAAATGCAAGGATTATTATGATTATATTCCCATTGACATTGACTTCCGAGTCCAAGAATTAGCTATCAAACATTGCAATAGTTCTTTATCTGAAGGAATAACTGTCCATTCAGTTTGAGACCCAAGAAATGAGTGTTTAAACTGACATCAATGACTAGGGAGGTAGTGGGAGTCATGGAATCAAAGAATTATGCAGCACGGAAGGAGGCCATTTGGCCCATCCTCTCTGCGCTGGCTCTTTGAAAAGAGCTGTCCAAATCAAAGTACTGTACTACGGTTGGCTTCAGCATAAAGCTTCGCCCAAGGGTTTTGAAGAGAAAAGGGCAATTTTTTTTTAGGAACAAACAGAGGAAGTTGCGTGTTTTGCATTTGGAAACTGTTAAATAATAACCATAATAACCAATTCAATCAGACATCAAATGTATGTGGCTGGGACATGGACACAAAATTGTTATAGGAAATGATTGATCTGTTGGACATCAACTGTGCCAGTAGATAAAAGACATCCGAAATCTAATGCAGCTAATCGGACTTCAATCAAAACCTTTCTAGCCTACATTATGAGAGGTTTTTTTAAAATCTACACTTAATGTTTTCTGAGTGGCAATTTTTAAAAAATTCTGTGAATACATGTGTCAAGATTTTGAAATCCCTTCTCACTGCAACTGCGGATAAATCAGTTTGCTCTGTGTTTTAGTTGATTCTACAGCTGGGAAAATTACCGTCCAACACAGTAGATCGAGTAGGGAGCACAAGTGATGCGCTACAAAATCACCAATGATTTTGCTCAAACAAATTATAAAGTGAATGGAAAAACTGATGGGAGTTAGGGTGGATTAAGGGGGAAAGAGGGATTCTGTGAATTCAGCTGTAATTCAAAATTGTATTTGAAGTGTGGAGGTGTAAAATATGTATGTAATCGCGAATGGCCCTGAAGTCTGATGTCTGACGCACGATATACTTTACTCAATGGAAGTCCCAAACAGCAACTCAGGTTGCCAGTAACCCACCCACTTATCCGTCTGGGTGTGTGTGTGAAAGAACAGAGTTATCGCCAAGCTGTTTAAAGCACATTCAGTTTTCAGACAGAAGTCACTATTTTGGTAATCGCTCTCATGAATATTATATTTTCATCTTCCCCCGCCTCCCCACCCCCCTCCTCGTCCCCCCCCCCCCCCCCCCACCTCCCACCACATTTTTGTTTCACAAAAGGCAAAAGGCTGTTTCTGTAACCACAATATACAAACTCTCTTTGTCCTGTTGGGTGTACGTACTGACGATCAAAATCCACAGTCAGTTCACTTCACAGAATATTCTGTGAAGCTCTTTGAGACGTCTCGAAGACATGATAAGGAGCTGTATCAGTTGCAAGTATTATTAATATTATTATTATTAATCTGCTCATTCACAGATTGTCCCTTACTACGGTTTGATGTTCAGTATCTTCGAGTTCTGCAAGCGGGCTTGTCTGTATAAAAACGGCTACATCGTGTCGCCTTTAAGTTACCGACTAATCCCAGGCGTGGATCAGAGTTTACGACCCCAGGAACTAAGACAAGGGATCAAGGGGAAGAACTTTGAGACCAAACAGAACACTCTGGGGAACAAATGGTGAGGCTGAAGAGATGGACGTTTTCAGCACAGCTCAAAGCAGTTATTACCTCACGTGCAAGGATTAGATTGGCGTTGTGCACAGCGGCAGGTGGGTGGACAGTGACGATCTCTGGGTACCAGAAGTGGATGATATGGCAATGGTCATTAAGCACAGTGGTGGCAGTGAAATGACAGAAACACTGTTTCCCACGTACTGTACCTAAAGCAGTTCACAGATTCCAGGGGAACCAACCCATTTACGTAAATTATAACCAAATACTGTATCTTTATTTTTCAAATGGTTTTCGGTGCTAAAACACAGAATAACTCAGATACTGCAATTGCCAAAACAAAATGCAGAAATTCAAATTGTATTCTGTGGATGATCTTTGGTGGGTTCAGCTGTTCCACTTTGTAATCCTGTCTCAAAACCAGCAAGTATTTTGAAGAGTTTACTGTGATGCTAAAGTACAAAAGTAATGTATCAATACTGCACTAACTTCAGTTCTATTATTTACACCAGTACATTTTATGTATGATACATTTTATCATACAGACTTGATATCACTTACAGAGTGATAAACAACACAAACTGAACAATTACTACTCTTCTATGTTTATTTCATGCTGACAAACAATAGGATTGCTTATCAAGTTTTCACTATTGTTTCACCTTAATAAAATAACACAGTACAATTTGCAGAAATCATCTCACCATCTCATTCTAAACTGTATAAACCCCAAATACGTATGTGCACCCGAGTCTCATTCAGTCCTCCCCGCACCACCCCGCAACCAAAAGAATGCTCAGATTTCTTTGCACTAGTTATATTTTGTGAATCAGATAAATAGCTAAATCATAATTATATTTTGGTTACACGTAATCCTGAATCCTATGCAAATCATCTCCTAACTCGTAACATCGCTACCGCACTTACCCTATGTGTGAAGTGTTGGCTTTGAAATAAGCTCGGGAAACAAAGTCTTGTCCAGTCACCGCGTACACCTAATACAGTAATGAAGAATTCTACATGCGCAGTACAGTACAATGTACTCTGTTAAAACAAGTGCGGAAAAGGAGGTTTAGACCTGTCGTTGGGGCATCAGACAAATACAGTTACGACTAAATGTAAGTGAGTGAAAGGACCTTTCTCGCTGACAGTGTTTGGAAATCATATAAATTCCGATTTATAGATATCTTTGACCGTAACTCATACTTCACAAAAGTTGCATTAAATATTATGGTCCTGACTGATATGATTTATCCAAGTGTACCTGTAGCAATGTTTTAAATTAACGAATGAATTTGATCATCTTGCATTCAAATTCAGATTCTATGTCAATATTTTGAGGCCAAAGTAAAGGAATCTTTTCCTTATAGTATTCTTTTTTACCTTTTTTTAAAAAAATGTACTTTGGAAAGATTTATCTAATAAATGTTTTTTTCCTTAACCACTAACTATGTGTTGGAAGTTATTTTAGTTGTTATGTATCGCAAACCGTCTTGAGCATTTTGCAAATGGGTTAAATGATTTGTGAAGTATCAGAAAGTTGCTGCTTGATGAAAGTCTCACCCTTTTTATGAGAATTGTTTTCTGTTTAAGTTCAAATGTAAATGAATATAAGCATCAAGAGATAAGAACATAAGAATTTGCTGGGCAAAACAAGACCAAGGTATGTCCAGTTTGTCTTCCACTATCCTGGCAGCTGCATGACTATTTGTGTCTCAAACTATATTGTGGAGCTCCTGTAGCTCAGTGGTTAGAGCACTCGCCTTACAAGCATGAGACCTGTGTTCGAATCCAGGCAGATCAGGGTGAAACCTTGGGCAAGTTTCCTTACTCCACAGGTCTAATAATAATCCTTCCAAAAAAAATACAATGATAAAAATTGGTCATTTCAATCCATGACTTTGTGGGATACTGCTGTGCGCAATTGGCTGCCGCGTTTCGCCCACAATTAAACAGTCAGTTTACAGTATACTCTGCGAAAAGCGCTTTGAGACATCGATAAGATGTAACATTATTAATATTATATATTGTATTCCGAGTTATTGCCCAGCAGAAATCTATCTAGTAGTCCCTTCAGATTCTGAAACTGAACACACACAAAGATTGCATTTGTGATTCTTGCCTGGGCAGAAGCAATTAAGCTCTTGTAACCTTTCCCCCTGCATTGATTTTAAAACAAAACTGCTCAGTTAGTAAAGATACTATACAAAGGCGGGACAAGCCAGACAGTTCAACAGAAACCAATTTCCATCTCCCGACTGTTCCACATAAAGTTAGGGCAGGATCAAGATTGGCTGTGGTTCCACCCTCTCTCCACCCTATAGCAATAGCCTGGACTAGAGAGAAACTCTTCAGGCTCACACGTCAGGAACGGTCAGTTGGCTGAGGGGGCCTGGCATTTCCTGAAGGAGAAACAATTGGAGGAGGAATAACTCAGAACTCTCTTCTATTATTTCTGTTATTCAATTTCGAATATTGGGACATTGCTGGTACATTCTATTGGAATATTGCTGTGCGCAATTGGTTGCCACGTTTCGCTCACAATCATACAGTCAATTCCCTTTATAGTATATTCTATGAAACACTTTGAGACGTCTAGAAGCGCTAACGAGGTCTGAAAAAGCGCTATATCAAATGCAAGGATTATTATTATTTATATAGTATGGGAGAGTGAGAGAAAAGGAATGATTACTGATACTTTCTGATCAGTTAGTACAGTTGTAGCATTCTCATCAGTAGCATGTTGAAATTTGTTTAAACTATGTACAAATGTGTTCATTCACACTTTTTGTGTGAAAAATTGACATATCATGCATGTGAAATCTACAGACAGCTGAGTTTCTTATTTCAGATGCTGTTTAAGGTTAAATGAGGTTAGACGGTAAGGAACCAGTCTGCAGACAGACGACATCCGTGTGTCTCTTTGTAACGCTCCTGTTTTGGCTGCGGACAATCCAGGCAAGGTTGTGTTTGTGTTGCGTGTGTTGGCACTGACATTGAAACAAATAATAATAATAATCCTTGCGTTTGATACAGAGTTCTTATCCCATTGTTGAGATGTCTCAAAGCGCTTCACAGAATTTCCTGCAAAGTGGTTTGGCAAGTGCAAGCCAAATTTTCTTCCCTGAGCTGTCATCTCCGTTTCACTCCAGCTGTGACCTTGTGCTAATTGACTGGAGCACAACATGGTTTAAATTACACACAGCAGCCATCAAGATTTCAATGACTGTAAATTTATATTGCCTCACACTGATGAGATTCAAAGTTCAAAATCCTACAGTGATCTTAGCCATAGTCCACATTTTATTGTCTACGTACATTGCCTCTTACCATTAAAATACTATTAACCTCGGGCATACTTCAGGTACCGTACCTAATAGAGGTTTTCAAAATCATGAGGGGATTCGATGGGGTAAAGAGGGAAAAACTGATTCCACTGGTGGATGTGTCAGTGACTCGAGGTCACAGATTTCAAATAGTTTCTCAGAGGGGAGGGGAGGGGAGGAGGAAGTTTTTCTCGCAGCGAGTTGTTCGAATCTGGAATGCATTGCCTGCAAAGGTGGTGGAGGCCGATTCGATAACAACTTTTAAAAGAGAGGTGGATGGTTGTTTAGGGAGGACGGGTTTGCGGGGTTATGGGGAGAGAGCGAGCCGGGGCGTGGGATTGACTTTGACTAGCTCTTTTCAAAGAGCCGGCACAGACTCGTTGGGCCAAATGGCCTCCTCTTGTGCTGTAAGATTCTATGATTCTATGACATCTGATCGAAGGAAATAATTTAAATGGATCAGGGATAGAATTCCAAGGAGTGAGAGTTCATACCCACTCTTTCTGCTGTGAAATCAGAGGGCGTTTCCACACACTTTCACATTGACACGTTGTGTTGTAAAGAATCCTCTGACCAAATTAGCCCATTTACGAAGAGCTGTAAACTGTCATAAACCACCCACAAAGCATAGGTATGAAAGGCAATTTGCTCCATTTCTGTGAAAGAGGTAACCCTGGTTAGAAAACATGATCAGAAACAGAAAAGAGACGTATTGATCAAGCCACATGATCCAGTATGATCTTGATAATGCTCCCAATTCTACGTGTGTGTGTGTGATTGATTATTCTACCTGCATTCCCTCAAATGTCCTGGTTTGGCAGTGTGTTTCTTTGGTTGCGATTGTGCTATATCATTGGTGATATTCTTGGTGTTTTTGCTGATTATTATTATTACTACTGTATCACTAATAGCACAAGAATTGGCCATTTTTAAATGAGAGACGCAGACCTACTTCATCTCCCCTTTCCCCCATTATGACAAACCCTGCGGTCGGATCGCTCTCTTGCAGTCAGTAATAATAATGATGATAATAATCCTTGCATTGGATCTGGCGCTTTTCACGTCTTCGAGACGTCTCAAAGCGCTTCACAGAGTATACTGTATACTGGACTGTCAAGTATATTTGAAACCGGTGTTAGGTGCCACGTGAACAGTACTGTAATTCTTTATTCTGGCGAGGGAGGGGGGGGGGGCAGGCAATCAATCAAAAGCTTTTACCAACTTCAAGAGTGTTGTGTATGTGAGTGAGTGAGTGACTGAGTGTGTGAGTGAGATTGAGTGTGAGTGAATGAGTGAGTGTGTGTGTGAAAAACAAGGCAACCTTGTGTCAGTGTGACCTTCGAAGGTTTGCAATGGGGGTAACTTTATATCCCAATGGTTTGCTGTACAGTACAGTACAGTATAGTATGTATAGTATAGTATAGTACAGTAGTATCGAAAGGTGGGAAGGAGGAGGGTGACATTGTAGCAAAGTATTCATTGCCCTCTGAGAGCCGCATTGAGATGGGGAGGGTGGGGGGGGGGGGGAGATGCTTCTCTACAGAGTAACCAGCATAGAGAAGGGTAGTGAACGGCTGTCAATCAAAGGGCAGGCCCCGCCCCCCCCCCCCACACTGGTGAGATCAGGAAGGGGGAGGGGGTGGGGCTGGCTAGGTTAAGGGGCGTGGTCTGGGATAGCTGATTGACCAATTCCCCAGAGCGGGGAGCGGCGGGTCTAGCCAATAGGAGAGCGGTGTGACTCAGCCGGAGGAAGAGAGAGAGAGAGAGGGGAAATATTGACCAATCACAGAGCGGGGAGCGGCAGGTCTGGCCAATAGGAAGGCGGTATGATGCCTACCCCCACCACCCAACGAGTAGCAGGGTGAGGGGGCGGGGCCTCTATGTGCGTGCGTGTGTGTGTGTGTGTGTGAGAGTGTGTGTGAGCTGATTGACCAATCCCAGAGCGGGGAGCGGCGGTTCTGGCCAATAGGAGGGCTGCGTGGTCCCCCCCCCCCCCCCCCACTCGCAGCCCGGGTCTCGCGGTATCATTGCGGCTTAAAGCTCTTCTCTCTCTATATAATCGGCCATTTCGTCGGTGCCGGCGCTGGGAGTCAGTGTTTCCAGTTAAATTTTTCTTGTAATATTTTTTTCTCCCCCCACCCCCCTCTCCCTTCACTTTTCCTCTCCCTCCTCCACTACCCTCTCCCCCCTCCCTGTGTTTGGTGCTTGCACTCACTCACTCACTCACTCACTCACTCACTCACTCACACACACAGAATCCTAAAAGAGTTTCGAGTGCCATAGAGTATCAAGGGGAGAATAAATCTATCTTTCTCTCTATATATATCTATATATATTTTAAAAAAGTATTTTTTAAGACGCCCACCCCTCCCATCTTAAAAAAAAAAGAGCATTTAATTATCCTATCAGAATATCCCTGAACCACCCAGAGGAAGAAAAAGGAAACAGAGTGAGAGAGAGAGAGAGAGAGAGACACAGAGAGGACCAAACCCCCCCCCCCCAAAAAAAAAAAGTAATTAATTATGGCATCTGATAGAGCTCTGTCCTTCGCCAAGGATTTCCTGGCCGGTGGGGTGGCTGCTGCTATCTCCAAGACGGCTGTAGCTCCCATCGAGAGAGTCAAGCTACTGCTGCAGGTAAGTTTGCTTTGGGATGCTGAATTCAAAATCTCTTCTGTGTATGCTCTATATATAAGGCGGGGGGGGGGGGGGGGTGTTGGCATATATATATGTGTGTGCTGTGTGTGTATACGTGTGTGTGTGTGTGGATATGTGCCTGTGTATATGTGTGTCTACACTGTATCTGTATATATATATATATATACAGTATATCTATGTGTCTGTGTGTGTGTGGATATGTGTGTGCCTGTGTATATGTGTGTCTATATATATATCTGTGTGTGTGTATATATATATATATACAGTATATCTGTGTGTGTATATGTGTGTGTGTGTGGATATGTGTGTGCCTGTGTATATGTGTGTCTACATATATCTGTGTGTGTATATAGATATATATATATACAGTATGTCTATGTGTGTGTCTGTGTATATGTGTGTGTGTGTGTGGATGTGTGTGCCTGTGTGTGTGTGTATATAGATATATCTATACAGTATGTGTATGTGTGTGAGTGTGTTTTGCCGCAGTGTTAAATGAAGGGGAGAATTGTCGCTTTCCTGGAGGTGAAAAAAAACGAAGGAGCCAGGGTCAAGGTCTAACCTTGGTCAAGGCTTTTCTCTCTGATTTCGATTCTATTCAACATGGCTACACATATATATATATAATATATATAATATATATGTGTGTGTGTGCATATATATATATATAGATATATATATAGATATATATATAGATATATATAAAGATATAAGTCGCCCTCAAATAAGGGAAGGAAAGAGAAGGTATTATTTTTGCCTGATTGTAAAATGGAGATCATTTTTACCTCCACAAACCCACATCCGACAGAATCAGTTCTTTGGCCTAGTTTGCCTCAAGGAGTTCCTGAGTCCTTTCTGTTTGTTTGATTCAAATGCATCGTTTTTGAGGGAGTTGGGGATGAGGAGGAGGAGGGGAGATGACAGTATGAAGATGATACAGTCTGTGGCGTGCTTTTTTCCGATGTATTGCAGATATATAAAGAGAGATGTTTGTTACAGCTTTTTTTTTGCAAGAACTGCGACTTGTAAAGTCAATCAAGGTCGCGACAAGGAGAAGGAACGGCCTCCTTGTCTTCTCTTCTCTCTCTCTCTGTCTCTCTCTCTCTCTCTCTCATTCCTTCCCTCCCACCCTAGCCAGGGGGATGAAGCTGATGTGGAAGGCGAGGGATTTGCGGGCATCAGAGTCATTGACAACTGGGGATTTAAAAAAAAACATTTTTATCACATTTTTTGCTTGTCTTTGAAACCTAGTGAGTGTTTCATTTCCTCTCTCTCCCTCTCTCTCTCTCTCTCTATAGATATATATATTTCTTAGAATATAAGCGAATTGTGGGGGTTTGATTTCCGATATCTGTCTTATCAGGAATGGAAATTCTAAAAGCTTTCAAAAGCATAAAAAGATATATATAAATATAAAGATATATATAAATATATATATATATTTATATAAATGAAACCAAACTGTTCCTCCTGCGCGGGAATTGACAGCAAAGCGATGACTTCCTCTTACCCAACCCAAACGGGGTGAGACCTTGTGTGTAGGAGGGGAGGCTTGCGAATGACGCAGAATAAGTTGGGATGGGTTAGGGATGAGGATGGATGGGTGGGAGGGGGAGGAGGGAGTGTTACAGTCCCACCGAGCCCCTTCTCTCTCTCTCTCCTCTCTTTCTCTCCTTTTCCTCTCTCTCTCTCTCTCTCTCAACCTCTCTTTTCCCTCTCTCCCGTCTAATTGGGAGAGAGACTGCAAATCCCCCCCTGGAATGAACACGTGTAAGGGAAGCCGCCATTCTGCACCATTGCGGAAATTAGGAAAGGGCGAGTTAGACAGAGAGAGAGACACACATACATAGAGACACACACACACACACACAGAGAGAGAGAGAGATAGCTTCAGTACCATTTTACATGACGCTTTGGTTTCTCTTCCGCAGAAACTTGACTCCCGAGATCTCAATGATGCTCCTCCCTCCCTTTCTCCCTCCCCTCCCTCCCTCTCCCTTTCTGTCTCCCCCTCCCTCTCTCTCCCTCCCCTCCCTCCCTCTTTCTCTCCCCCCCTCTCCCTTTCTCCCTCCCCTCCCTCCCTCTCCCTTTCTGTCTCCCCCTCCCTCTCTCTCCCTCCCCTCCCTCCCTCCCTCTTTCTCTCCCCCCCTCTCCCTTTCTCTCTCCCCCCCTCTCCCTTTCTCCCCCTCCCTCCCACTCCCTTTCTCTCCCCCCTCTCCTTTTCTGTCTCCCCCTCCCTCCCTCTCCCTTTCTGTCTCCCCCTCCCTCTCTCTCCCTCCCCTCCCTCCCTCTTTCTCTCCCCCCCTCTCCCTTTCCCTCTCCCCCCCTCTCCCTTTCTCTCTCCCCCTCCCTCCCACTCCCTTTCTCTCCCCCCCTCTCCCTTTCTCTCTCCCCCTTTCTCTCTCTCGCCCCCCCCCCCTCTCCCTTTCACCTTCCCCACTGAGCAGTTTTTGGTTGAAGCTGAACTTTTTTTAATGTAGTGTTTTTGTGTACGATAACCATACTGATAATAACAATGCACTGAAATAAATTGTTAAGATCCAGTCCGCAGGACATGAACGGTTAAGATTCTCCTTTTATTTTTTTTGCTGGGAGTGTTGGTCAGTTTGCTGCCATTTCCATCCGGTCTGTCGAGATTGCCAAGATTCGAAGCAGATATTTGAGACGTCTCAAAAGAAGACGGGGGGTTGGAAGCGCTCTTATCGAACGCAAGGATTATTATTTATTATTTACTCATTGCCGCGGGTATTTTCCAACCCTTGCCAAAGGGAGGAGGCGGCGTTCGTAATGTCGCTGGACTGGAAGGTCAACTTGGCGGACTAGTCTGTCGAGCAGATTAAGTGCTGCTCCTCCCCTCGCTTTGCACTTGGGAAGTTCCTGTCTCTTGACAAGGCTCCGTGTTTCACTAGGCGTGGGCGGGCGAGGCATTGATACTTTCACAAATAAATGTATGTGTACATTTCATACGCCTATGTGGGCGAATCCACTATTTTAAGGATTATATTTTTAGGTGGGGGGGGGGGGGGGGGCTGTTGAATTTTGACCTTCGCCCCCATTTCCATTGGGGGACGTCCTCTTGAACTGATCTGCAACTGTTCAAACGTAATTTGCTATTTGTTTCATCTAAAAGGTTTTTCGCTCACTTGCTCTTTGACTAGGTTGACTCGGGTTTTGGGGTTTGAAGGTGGATTTGACCCTTTTGATTATTTGCCAGAAGTATTGTGATTAATTGATTGATTGGCTGATTTTTTTTTATTGTGCTTCTCGTTACAGGTTCAACATGCCAGCAAGCAAATCACAGTGGACATGCAGTACAAAGGGATCATCGACTGCGTTGTACGCATCCCCAAAGAGCAAGGTTTCATGTCTTTCTGGCGCGGGAATATGGCTAACGTGATCCGGTACTTCCCCACGCAGGCCCTCAACTTTGCCTTCAAGGATGTGTACAAGCAGGTGTTCCTCGGCGGCATCGACAAAACTCAGTTCTGGCGTTACTTTGCCGGTAACCTGGCTTCCGGTGGAGCCGCTGGCGCTACGTCTCTCTGCTTTGTCTACCCCCTCGACTTCGCCCGAACACGCCTGGCCGCCGACGTCGGGAAGACCGGCGCGGAACGAGAATTCAAAGGATTGGCTGACTGTCTTACCAAGATCTTCAAGTCCGACGGCCTCAAGGGGCTGTACCAGGGCTTCAACGTGTCTGTGCAAGGGATCATCATTTACAGAGCTGCGTACTTTGGAATCTACGATACAGCTAAGGGTATGTGTTGAGAGAGATGCTCGTGCGTTGATGAGTTCTGCGTATTAAGAAAGGCGTTGGTGTTTTAGCTCCAAGTTGTTGTTGTTGTTTTAGATTCCTAATTTATTGTCACTTCTTTGCAGGTATGCTCCCCGACCCTAAAAACACCCACATTGTGGTCAGTTGGATGATTGCGCAAAGCGTGACTGCTGTCGCCGGTGTGACATCGTACCCGTTTGACACCGTGCGCCGTAGGATGATGATGCAATCCGGACGTAAATCAGGTATGTCGGAACATTTAAGTTAACCTGAATCATGTTACTGGAAGACTCATGAAATCGAACAGTTTTTTTTTCTGTCCCTGAAGGTTAAGTTGTTGCTTGTTGCAAACATGGGCACGAAACGTTTGTAGCTTTCCACTTCGAAAAATTTATCCTTAGCCTCTTTACATTTGTGAGAGAATTTTACATTTCTTAGAGTTGTATCACTATTAACATACAGTGTATCCTCTTTGCTTGTGATGTAAAATTGTTGCGGGTCGAATGGAGTTCAGGGATTTCTCATGCGTGATGTATCTTTGGTTCCTCTTGTTTGTCTAGATGGTTTATAGGAAAAGTCTGGTGCCTCAGGGATTTTCCAAGAATATCAATGCCTTTAATCTGTCAATACTCCTTTGCTCTTTATTTTCGGCTCATTTGAAAAAAGATGGTGAATTTCCTAACGTCTGTCGTTCTGTTTCTAGTTGATATCATGTACAAGGGCACGATTGATTGCTGGAAGAAGATTCTTCGGGATGAAGGTGGCAAGGCCTTCTTCAAGGGCGCCTGGTCCAATGTGATCAGAGGCATGGGTGGCGCTTTCGTCCTGGTCTTGTACGATGAGTTCAAGAAAGTTATCTAAAATAGTCACAGATTTTCAGTGTTACGTGACTGATGTGTTGTACTTGTAACATATCCTGTACATTCATGGACTGTTTGTCAAAATTGCATCTTTTTATTTATGGGGTCCATCTGATTACTTTCCACCAGTTGGGTTGTGAGGACCATGTTATGTGACCACGATTACTTTTCGATACTCAATAAAGAGTATCATTCGATACCGATGATGGGACGACGTGACTTCATCCAGCCGGTCTGTTCTTTTTAACCACCATAACAAAAAAAATAAAACGCCGATGTAAATCAACGCAGTTGTGTGTGTGCTTTAATAAATAGCTGCTCTGTTTCGACCACATATTTACAGAGCCAAATGGGTTCTCTAAATTTGCTTGTGTTCAGGGCAGGCCTTCACAATCTAAGGAATCATTAGCTGGCAAGGACACTGATCGGTGCTGTGAGATAATCTTAGGAAGAATGGATCTCACTGTTTATTGATTTGCCCTATTTACGTGGTCCCAGTAAAGGTAATGTCCCAGGCCATATATACATATGTATATATGGAAGTCACGCTATTTCCAAAACGCAGGAAGCTTAAAGCTCAAGGAGTCAACCAGATTTTTGTCAGCTGGCTGAAATACTTTCAGTTTTTTTTCCTCCCTGTTTCTCCCCACCCCACTCCCCCAAATCCAGCCAAATGTTGTGACTTCTGGTTATTTTAATGTACAGGAACCATGACCTATCATGCTAGTTACCACAGCTCCCAACATTGCTTAGACTAGTTGTAATTGTGTACATTTATAAGTATGATGTAAAAGAATGTTGCTCTTAACTATTTTTGCTTCATGATGAGCGGGTTGATCAAGCCTGATCAATATCTAGTTTATCTATCTTTCCCTTGCCTGAATGGCCAAGGCAATGAGAGACAACAACAACAACTTGATTTATATAGCACTCCTCCATGCCGGACAGCGTCTCAGAGCGCTTAATGCAGACATTGATGTTCAGAAGTGTATTTGGAAAAACTGTTAACTGTACCGGGCATTGTATTCTAAAATAAAAGAGTCAAGGTTTGCCCTAATTTGCTGAGTTCTGTGCAGTAACAGATTACAGACATCACAACTTTCAGTTATAGCCTTCACTTTAAGTGGAGGTTTCATTTATGGTTATGACTTAAGTGCTTTTTTTGGAAAGCCATTTTTCGCTTTCTCTCTCCCACTGCTCCAATACTGGATCTATTCAGCAATAGTTGAGTAATGTGCTACTGACCTATTCAATTACTGTATCCAGCCTTTCCTCAAGTCACCACTGTTAAGTTTTCTGTAGGTAAAACTATCAACTGAAAAGCACTTGGCAGAGATGGGTGTAAACTGCAGAAACTAAGTTAGCTCAGGCTACAAGTCCAAACTACGATTACACAATATGTCTTGGAGATCACAAAATGTATTCTCATTTTTGTAAGTGTTATTATCTGGATTTGAGTAATGTTTAATTTTAACATGGTTTTATAAGTAGTACAGTAGTACGAATCACAACATTCCTAAGAATAGTTGACAAGCTAAGAATTGAACCATTTAAGGAACCCCATAGACAAATAAATTACATTAGAAACATTATTTTTCAGTCTACTTAAGTCAAAGTTTCAGAACAATAAAAACAAAACTGGTTTCGGCTGCCTCATTGAATGGCAAACCATTTCTTAAGGAATAAAACATCCAAAGGTATTCAGAAATGTAACAACAACAAAATTACATTTATAGAGCGCCTTTCACGTTGGGAGGACGTCCCAAGGCACTGAAATTAGACCTGAATTTCACTTCTTCCATCCAGAATCCGCAGTGGAAAATTGCGATGGCTCAGCTCCTTTTCACAATCTATGGGTAATGATAATGTGGACTCTTTAAATCATTAATCTTTGGTGTTCACATTTGACTCATTCTCAGCACTTGTTCACTGAAGGTTACAGCTAGTGGCTGTTTTGTGAAATGGGTGTACAGAAATGAGATTTAATTGTATATTCAGATTTAATTATGCTTTGGATAAAGCATTTGGATAAAAAAATTGTTTACTGAAGCTGCGATTTTCACTTTTAATTGAAATTCAGCTTCTACTGGTTCTACTGGTAATTAATTATTGCGTTACAGCTTGATTTTCATTACATGAACACAGCTGTGGTTTATTTAGAAGAATGTAGGCATCTCAAATAAAGATCTGATTCTCTGTGTTGAGTACAGTATCATGCAGGATCTTGAGAGGAAGTCAATATGGTTACACTGCCAATGGATTATAATTTTATTGATGTTGGCTACTAGTCAAAACTCATACTGGGCTTCACGTGATCTGACCAAGTCTCCAATAAAATTTCATTCAGTGAGCACTCATTGGTGAAGTGTGAAGTAAATGAAATTAGGCTGATTCACAGTTTTATTTCTAATTGCTACACAAACATGAAGGTAATAATCTGGATGGTTTTAAATCTTGAATTTTAAGCGGGAGTCCACTGGGTACGTTGACAGGTTATCCACCTCCATTAGTGTTTTTGAACTATCTAATCAGTCAATATATTTAAAAAATTCATGATGAAGCGATTTGCCTAAGCGAATTACACAAAAGCCTCTTACAGTAGACTTTGAAGCTATCAATCTGGGCTTGATTCATAGTTATTTAGAAGTCATGTAGTGTTCCAAACACTGCACCTTCCAGTTGTTCATGAAATGCTAAGTGCCTTTGATAGACAAATCTGTACAACATGACCCTTCCTATATCCTTGAGGCACCTCCAGTTATACCACCAATCAGTGGTTCAGTATCATCACTTTTGACTTAATTAATCATGAACACTGGCCCACGTGAAGTTATCCATAATTCGGTTCAATTAAATTGTGAGAGGAGACTCATTTTTCCTGGAACGAATAACTACTTGCATTCGTCACATCAAGGCTTGACTACGGAAACTCCCTCCTCGTCGGCCTTCCCGGCTCTTCCCTTCACAAGCTGCAGATCATTCAAAACTCTGCAGCTCGTGTCCTCTCCCGCACCAGGCTCTGCGGTTACTCTCGCCATTACTCTCACCCTTGCCCGGCTATTGGCTCCCCATCCCCCAGAAGATCAAATTCAAGATCCTCATCCTCACTTTCAAGGCTATCCATGGCCTTGCCCCCACCTATCTCTCCGACCTGCTGACTCCCTATCAACCTACCTGCCTCCATTCATCGAGCTCCGGTCTGCTCCATGTCTCCTGTCCAACTTGCCCTTTCAGCCTCTTCCCCCACACTGTGGAACTCCATCCCACAGTCACTTCGCCTCACTTCCTCCTTTGCCTGCTTCAAGGCCGGTCTCAAAACCCTCCCTTTCGATCGTGCCTTCTGCCGCCCTCCCACCTCTCTCCCTCCCCTCCCCCCTACCCTGTCCCTCACCCATGCTCAGGTACCGATCCCTGACTGTTCAGCGCCTTGGGACATCCTCCTGAGGTGAAAGGCGCCGTGTAAATGTAATTTTATTCTTGTTGTACTTGTGGATTTAATAAGCTTTCACTGGATAACAATCAGGAACAGAAACCCTGGCACTGAGGACTATAATATAGATCTAATTTATTGCCAGGGCTATGATTTCATCTGGTTAAATTTCATCTGGTATTTCTGTCTGGATTTGGCCTAATTTAATACAATATTGCTTATTGCTGGATCTGGACACTAATTCTAAAACATGAAAGGGGGGGAACTTAGTTATGTAATTCACCCCAAAGTAAAAAGCCATTGTCATGTAAAAAGGTTATCATCTTAGATTGATTCGTCATCACAGCTGAGGAATATCCCCTCCCAGAATATGTTTGGAGAGTTACCATAGTCTCAGAGAACACACTTAAACCTAACACAATGAACTATTGGCAAAGGAGGGGCATTATATAATGGAGAATAAAGTTTAACTAATGGGACTGGCCTCCTCCTTGTCCCTCGAATCCTCTGTTCCACCGTTGGTGGCCGTACCGTCAGCCACTACGCCCCAAGGCTGTGAAACACCCTCCCTTCGCCTTGCCCCCCCACCCCCCCTTTCCTATTTTCAGGTTGGACCTGAAGACTTATTTTCGACCGCGCTTTTGGTCACCTTTCTCCCCCCTCCCCCCCGGCTCGGCCCCGGAATCCGCTGTGTGAAGCGCTCTGAGACGCCGGCTGGCGTGGAGGGCGCTACATACATCCAAGTTGTTGTTGTTGTTGTCAACACCGTGAATTATTATTTACTTAAACCGCAAATCACCTTTGAAATTATCCTCTTGACGAGTCCCATCCTTAAGTCTTCTCGACCGACATTCCAGGGCTAGTGTCATGAAGGGTGTGGAGTGCAGGTTGACTGTTTAACGCTCGTTTCCTATGCAACAGCCTGCATCACGTCCCCATGATGTGGAAAGGAGGGTGGTAGCGTGGATGTGTATCATATTGCAGAGGTTCTCCCTGCAGTTCTGCAGTCACTGCCTTCTGAGCAGACTTAATAGCTCCTGCAGTTTCGCAACTGCTCAGTATTCAGCAGGAGGGCTTTGTGACTGGCCAGTCAATGCAGGCTGAGGTATTCAACTTTCCAATTAAACTACATTCCGTTGACTTGGCAACAACAACTTATAAGACAGTTATGAGTCAGACAATCGTTCACAAAACCAACCTTGGGAGTACTCATTTCTATAGCTGATTCATATTCCCGTCTGTGTGAACAGCAGAGCGACTGCGAAGGCAGAAATATGTGTTTTTTTATTCGGGTGAATCAGATATGTTCTATGTTTCATACAAGACTGCATTACCTGCCCTGTGACTCAAAGCCGTGGGTGCCATGATTCAGGAATCACCCTTTGGGCACGTTAAAACTGGGTCATCTTGTGTTGCTTAATCCCCATAGTAATGAGGCCTGCTCTTTGGTGTTTTTTTGGCACGAATTCAGGGAGTCCACTTAGTGAGGGCCTTGCGGTAGGAATGTTTTTTTCCCCTCGCTCCCCGCCCCCCTGCTTGGCTACGATAGACATTCTAGTGATTGTGCATATTGTAATTCACATTAGCAATCGGTATGGAAGAGTGGCTTAGACACGTCCAGCTAAACATGCTAAACATTTAGCGCCGGAGCTCAGTGTACAGAGAGACTGCCAAACAGCTCATCGTGTTACCACTTCACAGTCTAGTTGACAGCTGCTCAGCGCACACCCTCGCACACACCATTTCAGTCTCTACTCGTATCTACTCTGAATATTTAAGAGGAAATGCAAATTCATATCAGAAAACATTAAGCTGTATTAAGAGTGCCAAATGCCCTAAAAATAACTTGGGATTCGCTGCACTGTGTGTGCTGTATTTAGATGTTGCTTATTAACAATAATAATCCTTGCATTTGATATAGCACTTTTCACATCTGCTAGACGTCTCAAAGCGCTTCACAGAATATGCTGTAAAGTGAATTGACTGTATATTTATTTGTGGACAAAATGCGGCAGCCAATTGCGCACAGCAGCGTCCCACAAACAGTCGTGGATTAAAAATGACTCATTTATTCTAGGTTTTTTGGGGGGGATGCCAGATTATTATTAGGTGTTTTTAGAATAAGGAAACTTGCCCAAGTTTTCACCCTGTGAAATTATGCGAGTTCAGCCTATAAAAAAATATTAATAATCCTTGCATTTGATAAAGTGCTTACAGGGCAACAACCAATTCGTACACAGACAATAAGGCACTGATGTCCCAGGCCCTACAATCACCTGGCAACATTGTCAATTTCTACTCCTTTCACACAGAGGTGTGGAGTGAATTGCATACACTACAATATTATCCTGTAATCTATCTCGGAACCCACTGGGAACTGAGATTGAAGAACAATAGCCTTTGAATTTAACAGGGCGAGGCTTAACACATCATTGGTGCAGCTGGTAAATTTAGGATATGGTTTGGAAAATACGTCTATAATAAAGCCGGGTCTTTAAAATGATCATATTTCAAAATATTGCACAGATTCACCTTGGAGCATGTATCGACAAACACTGTGGCCTGATTTGCAAACTCTTTGTACCTGAATCATTCTTGATCATTCGTAGTAAGTATCATTATACTGTATATGATTAAAATAATCCTGGCATTTGATATAATGCCTTTCACGTCAATAGGACAGCCTCAAAGTGCTGCTCAGGACTGATTGTAAAGTGAAATGACCTTACGGGGACACGCATTTTAAACGAGATTTCTCGAGAGAAGCTCTAGCTGATTTTTTTCTCCTCCCAGGATCGGTCGCTGTCTATTCAAACAGTTTCACTGGTGTAGAAATATCAAACAATGGTTGTGTTGTTTGATTACTTCAATCACCAGCCTCTTGAAACAAGATTACTTCAATCACCATCCCCACTGGAATAACTGCAAATTCCATTACAGAGAATCACATGGGCGTTGGCCCTTCCTTAAAACTTATTTTTTTTCTTGTGTTTAGTCACGAGGGAGGAATGTGAGTGAGGGAGTGGCACTCCGAGCGTTCTCCAAGCTTCCCCACCAAGGGGAGTAATAGCTCGGCTTAATCACAGAGTAAAACACTCCCCGTTCTGTCCCTGAATGTGCAACAAACCAGGGACTCCGTACACAACAACAACAACAACGAAATCTGGATTTTCATAAACATTAAAACAGACATTAGTTTAAAGTTTCTGATTCAGGCCAGGGATTGAAATTATCAATTTTATTATTGTGTTTTTTTTTGGACAGGTTATTATTAGGTGTGTGGAATAAGGAAACTTGCCCAAGGTTTCGCCCTGATCTGCCTGGATTCGACTACGGGTCTCACGCTTGTAAGACGAGCGCTTTAACCACTGAGCTACAGGAGCTCCACTTGGCAGCAAAACCCTGTCAAAATTCATACAGACATTCAGCTTACCCACAGCTAGAGTCAAGTTACCAAATTGAATGCCAAGCTTCATACTCTGGGCTCATATTCATTCGCTAAAAGTGATTGAGATTGTCCCAACACATGCTTGGGATCCTTCACAGTGAGACGAGAGATGAGACTCGCAACCTCACACTGTTGGGTCAGTCGGCAAAGGGAGAGCCAGTGTTTAAATGGAGTCATTCTAATCCTAGAGGGTCACAAGTTCAATCCCCTGTCTGCCCTGAGCTTGCTCTCCTGTGGGTTCTGATGGACACTCTCGTTGCAGTCAGCCTGAATCAGAAACTTTTTAGACCCATTTCAGTTCTAATGTTTATGAGAGTCCAGATTGATTTTGCAACAATAGAGAATCAAATCAAAAAACCAAGGCTGTTTTGGTCCCTTATTCGAAATAAAGCAGCTGAGCGAAAGTCTTTCCACTCCGAGGTCCTCTATTCTCTGTGCGTGTGAAATGCAATTCGTGGTTTTGTACATTTGAGAGGCGTGTCTGTCCTCCTGATGTGAAAGGCGCTCTGGAAATGCAATTTTGTTGTTGTTGTTGTTGTTGCTGATCTCAGCCAGGACAGTGTTTAGAGTGTAAAGCCCTACATTCCGTGAGGCACTTTGAGACGGCTCGAAGATTTGAACACAGCGCCATATCAAATGCAAGGATTATTATTATTATTATTATAAACAGAATTGACAGATATTCTTCTAATCACTTTACTGGAGAGGCTTCCAGTTCTTTCTCTGCGTCACATTTACAGTCAGACAACCGCAATTTTGCTCAGGTGAAAAATAACATCGGTTGAATCACTCATTTTAACGTTAGAAATCAGGAACATTAATTTGCTCGTTTTTCGACCAGGATTTTTTTAACACAAAAATTAAAAATCAAAACATAAATGCTCCCATTGCCTAATAACAATCCCTCCAACAAAACAATAATAAATTGGTCATTACAATCTCGACTGTTTGTGGGGACGTTGCTGTGCTCAATTGGCTGCCGCGTTTCGCCCACAAATATACAGTCGATTCAACTTGACAGTATATTCTGTGAAGTGTTGTGAGACGTCTAGACGATGTGAAAAGCGCGATATGAAATGCAAGGATTATTATTATTAAAGATAAGAATTGAATGCTGGAATTTCAAACGCAATCAGGATGGTTAAAATATGTTGCTTTGATCAGCAAAGGGAATGGAAACGGCAGGGTGAGTGACAGGGGACTTGAACAGCAGTGTGTTCTATGGCCAGTTCAGAGAGGGACATCAGCCTCAGTGAATTACTGTGAAGGTTTCTCTTGTTGTGCGTGCCCTTGGGGTATTAATATCATCTGCAGTTCCTGTTTGACGTGAACCTTATAATTGTCTACCATTTTAGGCAGAAAAAACCGAGCAGTAATATTCTCAGCGCGTAATCTGTGCTTCAGTTGAGAACAGGTTAATACCAGTGAACGTCACCAGGGTGAAATGCCCTTCATGAGTCCTCTGGTGATGAAATTGATTCCCCTCCCCCCCCACCCACACATACAACACACACACACACACACTGTCCATCATTTGCAGCTTCATTCAGTAAAACCATACTTCAGCATCATTTGTGCAAAGCAGCGAAAGATGCGATAAGCTTTAAAGATGAATTTAATTGTTGTTTATCTTTCTGTCTTATGCACCGACTGGTTAATGATTGCTTCAGTGTTCCTTACTTTGTCTGAGAACATTTACCAAAGCCTTGTGACGCCAATCATATGACTAGTAGCCAGGATAGCAGCTGATCAGCCCCACAGCCCTGGAACACACACACACACACACACACACACAAGGTCGTGAGCATTTCCGTGTGAATTATTAGTTCACGTGGACATGCCTTCATATCGGAAGGTTTTTAAACAGAAAACACGGTTGATAAAGCATCTGTAAACGACCCGACAGTGACCGGAAAGGGGAGTTTGAGCCGTTAATTCCAGAGAAATGTTCTGTACCTTTGCCAAGGTCATGGTGTAATTGACACTTTGCGCGGCAGTTATTGAGTTGGGATAACCTTGCTTACTGTGCGGCCTTTGCCACTGCTGATACGAGCTGTCAATTCGGTGCTTCCCCGACTGTGTGCAAGGGTTTGTTTTTGGCAAATAAAAACTGCTATTGTGGAGCTGCGAGGGGTTCGCTTTAACATGCAGTGCGCGCTCGATTCTCTGATAATACTTTAATCCTCTAAGCTGCCTTCCCAACCACGGTTGGCAGCACAATGTGACAAAATGCACAAGATGATCTTCATCATTATTGGACAATAATGATCGCGTTTGTCCTGATGTCCTCTTTTGTCTTTCTCAACGCAATTCAGTAGGTCGTCCGTCAAAAAATGGATCGCCAAATCAAACGAGGTTTGAGTCGATGTGGGTCTCGTTTAATCTTAAACACCGGCTCTCAAGTCACACATGTACGATACTGTACTTTTATTTTCAATGTGTTTTCACTCCTCCTTTCCCAGAGGTGTTCAATTCCTTTTTTTCTTTCTTCAGGGATTAGGTTGTAGAGTTGTCCTCCAGTCCCCTGTGACCATTATTTATGTACATGGAAGGATTAACAGTGAGTTGTAGCTGGTTATTTGATTGCAGGGAGTCAGATAACCATGGCACCCAATTTACACACTTGCACACACTCAGATGCACACCCACACCCACCCACACAACCTGTACATCACATATTGTAACATTCTCACGACTGTTTAGGTAGTTTAGCCAAAAGAGTCAACTATACAATAATAGTAATCCTTGCTTTTGATATCGCGCCTTATCTCATTGTTGAGATACCTCAAAGTGCTTCTCAGAATGTATTATAAAGTGGGTATTTTTGTGGAAAAAAAACATGGCAGCCAATTGCACACAGCAGTGGCGCACTAACAGACGTGGATCTAGTGACAATATATTTTTTTAAACTCTTTTAGAATGGGATGGGCTATAGAAAAATAATTAATTCAGAAATAAATCAACATAAATACCGTTTGTTCAACGCAATCTTGATGTGGTATGATAGGAGTACTCAATAATATTCAATTTTTGCTTCATGGCCAAGGAAACTGGAAATATTTCACTTATGCACTTATGTTGCACTTATGAGAGTCCTGTATTTATTTTACTCTGCACACTGTAGTTCACTGTATTTCACTCTAGTACAATATGTCCATTGCAGTATGAGCTCAGTGCAACGCACAGCTGTGATTTCAGTAAGAAGCCTCTATGTCGGTTCTGTGTTCACTTCCCAGTGTCACCTGAATAGATGCAGAATGCCAATGACTTCTGACAGCTCTGTTGAGAGCCTACAGCCCATTTATGTGTGTGTGGGTGTGTGTGTGTGAGTCCATAAATGATTTATCTTCAATTCTCCTTGCATGCAGTGGTTCTAAACCTGAGAAGGCAGATCCTTTCTGTTAGTCACCCATAGCAATCTAATATTGGCTGGTTGAGTAATACAACAATTACAGCATCTAACAGCAGAACTACACACAGGAGAGTGAGATACTGTATTTTACATTTGCATGTACCCTGTGCTTAACTCTTATCAAATCTGAGAATACCATTGATCGCATAAAGTGCACCAATGAAAGTCTGTCTAGACTTGAGTTTCAATAATTTACTGAAGCCTTCACGGTATTTTCGGGGAGTGCAATTCATTGACCTGTAAAGATGTCAGGGAAGAGTTGAATACTACTTGATGGATTGGCATCATTGTAGTTGTAATAACATATAAAGCTTATCAGTGTCAAAGAAACTGTGAGCGTTCCTGAAGCTTTGGATTCCTCAAAGTGTGGCATTAGGCTTGGAGCCTAACTTCAATATCTGCGTCTCTCTCTCTCCATTCCTTAAACGAATGGCTGAAACACTTTCACACATGAAATATATATGATGAGATTAACACTCAGAGATTGGATTTCCACCTGCAACTATGGTTCTTTCAGTAATAAAAGAGCTATTTCACAATCACAGTAAATTGATCGCAGCCAAGTTCTGGTTTCCCAGCTACAGAACAATGGCTTGAATTTTCACGTAGGGCGAACTTCTCAAAGCATTTCCGAACAATGGGAAGCAGTGAATAGGAAGGGAAGGAGAGGGAGAGGTCGACAATGTTAACCAAATGTACATTCAGAGAGGTACGTTATTAAGATGACATTATGGGATCCTAATCTGTCATGTCACTAAGCAGTTTGTGCGACTGAATAGTAGTACAGCAACAACAACAAAATTACATTGACATCGGGAAGACATTCCAAGGCGCTGGGAACTGTAAAGTGAATTGACCGTATCTTTGTGTGCGAAACACAGCAGCCAATTGCGCACAGCAGTGTCCCACAAACAGTCGTGGATTGAAATGACCAATTTTATTACAGTATTGTGTTTTTTTGGAGGGATTACTATTAGGCGTGTGGAGTAAGGAAACTTGGCCAAGGTTTCGTCCTGAGCTGCCTGGATTCGAGGTCGCACGCTTGTAAGGCGAGTGCTCTAACCACTGAGCTACAGGAGCTCTCAAGCCACCATCAAAAAGCTGGTTGAGGACCAGGGTGCGTCTAGAAGGTATTCATCTACAAGTTGACCCAGCCGGATATTAAACGAATCAATTAATAATAAAGCTATTTTAGGATACTGTAAGTACATCAGAAGATCAAGGGTTCAATGACTGCTGGGGGTGAGGTTCGTCTCGGCGGAGGCTGCAAATGGCCCCAATTCCCTTGAGTTGGAAAAGAGAAAACTCACCCAAGGTGAACCACTTCAGCAGAGCAATATTGGGATGTGGTTAGAGCGCTCGCCTTACAAGCGTGAGACCTGTGTTCGAATCCAGGCAGATCAGGGCGAAACCTTGGGAAAGTTTCCTTTACTCCACACGCCTGATAATAATCCGCCCCCAAAGAAACACACAATAATAAAAATTGGTCATTTCAATCCACGACTGTTTGTGGGGACACTGCTGTGCGCAATTTCACCCACATAGATACAATTCACTTTACAGTATATTCTGTGAAGCGCTTTGACACGTCGATGAGATGTGAAAAGCGCTACAGTATATCAAATGCAAGGATTATTATTATTATTTATTGGAGCAATTTTGTACTGTATGTAGTTACAAATATTCTCTTTAATGTTTCACCTCTCCTCCCCCGCTGAAGATACAACACAGTACAGTATGTGATTCCTTTTTCCAATACCGCAGCAGTATCAATCCTCTCCACACCCTTCAGCACATTATCTGTGGACCATGGAACACCATGTAGCGAACAACCCATCGAATTGATCTGATTGCTGATCATCCAGTTATTCACGTCTAACTCAATATCCACGTGTACGGCAGCCAACAGGGCACAAAGTCCTCTGTAAAGCAAACAGGAAAACTACTTTGGACTACACTCCACCCAGTCTATCTACAAGGTGTTCCGTGTACATTTCTTGTCACTTCCAGCTGGAATTTAGACTTGTTCCTGGTTCTATTGCTGCCTGAACCGTGATACAGTATCAGTCGACTTCGCAAGATACAGGGCAGCTACATTATAACGCAGTGGTTTGGGTCCATAAACGCACATCGCGCGTTATCAAGATAAGTATGATTAGTAAGATCGTCGGCAGGTTTGCTCTCTCGATCTCTCTGCGGTGGAGTTCCTGTAGCTCAGTGGTTAGAGCACTCGCCTTACAAGTGTGAGACCTGTGTTCGAATCCAGGCAGATCAGGGCCAAACCTTGGGCAAGTTTCTTTACTCCACACGCCTAATAATAATCCGTCCCCCCAAAAAACCACAACAATAAAAATTGGTCATTTTCAAACCACGACTGTTTGTGGGACACTGCCGTGCGCAAATGGCTGCCACGTTTCGCCCACAAATATAAATTCCCTCACAAAGTGAGACCAACAGCACTTGCTGTTCAGTGGGTTTCTGTGCAGCATGCGACATTAGTAATGCTCCTTAATACAATAATCCTTGTGTTTGATATAGCGCTGAAGTGAATTCACTGTATATTTGTGGCACGAAACGTAGCAGCCAATCGCACACAGCAACGGCACACAGTTGTGGATTGAAATGTCTAATGTGTTATTGTTTTTTTTCAAGGGATTATTATCAGGTGTGTGGAGTAAGGGAACTTGCCCAATGTTTCACCCTGCTGCCAGGCCTCTCGCTTGTAAGGCGAGTGAGTGCTCTAACCACTGAGCCCCAGGACTACAGAATATACCGTAAAGTGAATTGACTGCATATGTTTTGGGCGAAGTTGTGTCGTGATCAGACCCCCCCCAGCTCAGTGGAAAGGAAATCATTTCCCCTGGTTCCCAAAAGGGACCATTTCTATTTGGTGTGTTTAACCGTGTAATGCAAGGAATTCTGCAGAAAGAAAACAACAGCATTAACTTCAACATGTTGGGCCTGTGCATGTGAACTGTGGTGATGGTAATTGCAATTCAACCTGGTTAAGAGCCGCAGTTTATACTGTTTACTCTGTTGGGCTACTTCTCCCTGCGTTGTTGTGGTTTGCAGGAATAGCTATAAGCCTCCTGGGCAAGTAATGAGGTCCACCCTTTGTAGCTGGGTGAGATCACAGGCATTACTACCTCAGCAACCACAAGACATCCCCGAGGACTGAAACACATTGTCCCTGTGACAGACTCCACTGAGGCAGTATTATTTTTCCTGGAGTTGTAGATGGATTGCAGATGCAACTTTACCTTATAAGGACAGCAGTGTGGAAGCTTCAAATGAACTTTAGCATATCTGATCCCAACAGTATTTATTGCTGTCGATATGGCAACCAGCTGACTTGCTGGTATTTGCACAGACGAGGTTGCCAAATTCCTTGCTCACACTTGTTACTGATTCATTCCCAGTGGCTTCAATTCGAGCGTGCCGCTTTCGAACTGAGCTGAGCTGAGCTGGCTACGTCAGGCGAGTAAACCATATAAACTCACTACAAGGGAACATAGTACTTACATTTTGCTCATAACCTTCTAGACGTTTCAAAGCGCTTCACGGAATATACTGTACAGTGAATTGACTGTATATATGTGGGCAAAACACGGGAGCCAGTTGCTCACAGCAGTGTCCCAAAACAGATGTGGATTGAAATGACCAATTTTATTATTGTGGGGTTTTTGGAGGGATTATTACTAGGCACGTGGAGTAAGGAAAATGCTTCTCTCGCATATTGGTTCACTTGTGGTCAGCAGCCGTTTCAACAACTTCGATTTATATAGCGTTTCCAGCCTCAAACTCCACTTGGAAATAATCTGGGATGATAGGAATTTTGGAATTGCTTTTAGGCTGTCTGTCCTTCTGTCAATGAACTCAAAACACCTTTTTCTCGTAACTGAAGCTTGCACCGAGGCAGAAAAGGCCACTGAAAATCAATGATAGTGTAATAATAATACTCCTTGCATTTGATATAGCGTTTTGCATCTCTTCTGGACATCTCAATGCGCTTCACAGAATATACTGTGAAGTGAATTGTTTTGTGTGTTTAGTGGGCAAAACACAGGAGCCAATTGCGCACAAACAGTCTGTGTCCTCCAAACAGTCGTGGATTGAAATGACAAATTTATTTTTATTATTTTACTTTGAGGGATTATTATTAGGTGTGTGGAGTAAGGAAACTTGCCCAAGGTTTCACCCTGATCTGCCTGGAATCGAACCCAGGTCTCTCGCTTGTAACAGCTGGTACTCTAATCACTGAGCTACAGGACTCCATTGTATAGTGTATGGAGACAATCGGCCCCTTACTTTGGTTGCTGGAGATCCACGTGGTTTCTGATTTGAATATATTATGACGTGTCGATGCTTCTCTCGTAATCCTTCCTGAAACAGTCCAGAGGTTGGACTGCGGCATTTCTAGGCCTTGCTGGATCCTTTCTCTTGCTAACATCACCCACCGGTGGCCATATCCCAGCATAGCAGTTATTCCACAGTATGCCTCCTAGTCTCTCGCGCTCGTCAATAATCCACATTGACTGATTTTCACGCAAGGTGAAACACCGTAATACTCTCATGAAATCATCCGTGTGTATTCTCCTCCCCCCCCCACCACCCCCCACAACGACCGACCGTCTCTCCCAATGATACCTTGCGATTTATTCCATCTGTTCATTGCACGTGGTGGCGGGAACGTTGGAATATTAAATAATCTTTCACAAAGTGACAGGAACAGCAGCCAATTGTTACGCAAGTTACTTACTCAGATTGGCAGCACGCACCTGCTCGTGATAATCAAACACATACTATTCTGCTGCCCATCTACTACTTATTTGAAGTGAAGGCAACTGCAGTTGGCTGTTCTGCCTCCACACAGTAAAACATTAATGTCTTGTGAGTGAGTGAGAGAGGGCAAAGGGCTTAGTCATTGCCGTACAAAATGGAGCCAAGTAGACGTTACCTATTGAAGAACAGGGACTAAAAAAATTCAAGGCGGTTCTACATGTATAAGGTGAAAGCCGGCAAACAGAATGTACAACCAGACATTGAAATCAGTGTCAATGAACTGCCTTAAATTAGCCTTTTTTGAGCATGGTGACTCACGTAGCTCTAAGATCACGGTTAAAACAGGAACAGATGCAGTGGAACTCATTGAGGAAGGTTTACCATTCATCACATTTTGATAGATATTTTTTAAAGACATTTTCCTACTTTTTTTCCCCATATCCTCAGGGATCTATTTATCACCCGCCCGCCCCACCGTTTTTTTTGAAAAGAAGAAAGGTATTTTACCAGACGTGGCACGAGAGAACGACAATTGGAGACAAATGTCTCACCCAACGACTCCGCGCCTCAGGCACTGGCGGCATCAGCATTCACGGACTCACTCTACACCTCACCAAGCCATTCAGGAACCCAGGCCCCTCAAATATGATTTCTCCCCCACATCAGTGCCATGAGCCACTCTGCCTTCCCCCACCTCCGCAACATTGCCTGATTCTGCCACAACCCCCCCCCCCCCCCCGCACGCCCCCCACCACCCCAACCCTGAGGTTGCTGAAACCCTCACACATTCCTTCATTACAACCAGGCTTTGCCAACTTCCCAACTCTTCCCTCCACAAGTTGCAAATCATCCAGAACACTGTAACTCTTGTCCTCTCCCGCACCAAACTTTGTGACCCCCCCCCCCCCCACGACATCCACCATGGCTCAGCTCTGCTGGCTCCCCATCCCTCAGAGGATCGAGTTCCAAATCCTCAACTTCAAGGCCCTCCATGGCCTTTCCCCCTCGTACCTCTCCGACCCGCTAACCCCTTATAAACCTGTTTACTCCATCCGCTCAACAGGATCCAGCCTGCTCCATGTTCCCATCCTGGCACCATCAGCTGTCCCCAACCTCTGGAACTCCATCCCTCACTGATACCAACACCACCACCCCCCCTACTCATCTCTAATCCCTGAATGTCCTGTAATGTTGTTTAAGTGACTGTGTTTCAACCTCTGTTGGTTGATTGATTAAAGAGCACTGTGATACTAAAGGATACTTTAATGAGCTATTCTGGAATGGAGAATTAAGAGGTGCGAAGTGGAAAAGAATATAGTACCAGTGTCCACTCCTCCAGCCTGTCCTGTACATCATCTGGGCGTGTTAGGCTTTGCGACTCAGGTATTGGACTAATAATAATGATAATTATAATAATTCCCTCGCATTTGATACAGAGCTTGATCTCGTCTTCGAGAAGCCTCAAATTACTTCACGGATACAGTAAAGTGAAATGACCGTACATTATCAGAACAAAACGCGGCACCAATTGCGCACAGTAGCCTCTCAAACTGTCGTGGCTTGATTGCCAAAATTATTATTATTATTAATAATAAGTATTATTATTTTTAAAGAACTAATTATTCGAAGGTTTGTGGGGATACTGCTGTGCGCAATTGGCTGCCGTGTTTCGTCCACAAATATACAGTCAATTCACTTTACATTACTGTATATTCTGTGAAGCGCTTTGAGACGTCTAGAAGACGTGAAATATCAAATGCAAGGATGATTATTATTATTATTGTTATCATTATTTTTGGAAAGATTACTCCCCAGAAAGCGATCCACCAATCGACCAAAGATCGGATACATATTTACTGCTAGAGAAACAGAGGCATCTGCGGATCAAGGAAAACTTGCCGAAGGTTTCATCCTCACGAGGACCACCACAGAGGAATGGTCATATTCCAATCTCCCATCCTCGTGGAGCCCTGTAGCTCAGCGGTTAGGGCGCCCGCCTTACAAGCGCGAGACCTGGGTTCAATTCCAGGCAGGTCAGGGCGAAACTTTGGGCAAGTCTCCTTACTCCACACGCACGCTTAATAATAATCATAATAAATCGGTCACTTCAACACACGACTGTTTAGTGGGGGACGCTGCTGTGCGCAATTGGCTGCCGAGTTTCGCCCACAAATATACAGTCAATTCACTTTACAGTATAGTCTGTGAAGCGCTGTTTGAGATGTCTAGAAGACGTGAAAAGCGCTATATTAAATGCAAGGATTATTATTTTACCACTGGCTCCTGCCCCCCCACCCCATTTATCCTCACCCCACTCGCTCATCCCTGGTTTACTCAACCACCCCCCACCCCTACTTTGCTATCTTATTGACATACTTTCTACTCCACTGACTCCCCCTGTGGCTAAAGCTACAACTTACTGGGAGAAGCTTTCTTTATTTACCATTGGCGATCAGCGAGGCTACAAGTTCCCTAAACACATCTGTGTGTAACCTAGAGTGTGGGTGTGGTAGGCAGATAGAGAGGGAGGGAGGGGGTGGATTTATTTGTCTGTCAGTGATTGAGGGAAAGGGAGTCTCACTTTAGCCTCGTTTCCTCAAATGTAGGCATCAAACCAAGTAGTGGTGGGGGAGAGAGAGTGAGAGAGAGAGGAGGGAGGAGAGAAAGAAAGAGAAACTGATGGGTTCCTATTGCTACACCAGTTGAGTTTTCCCCCGGAAAGGCGTGTGCATTGCACAGCAAATTGGCTTTGAAACTTTTGGGCGCAGATTTTTTTTTACACACTGTACTGGGTGTGAGTTTGGGGGAGAGAGAGAGAGAGAGAGAGCTGTACACCACTTTACTGTGTGTGTTTTGTTGGCTGGGGCTGGAGGCTGGGACTGTCCAAATGTGGTCTGAATGGACCTGGCTGTTTGTCCCTGTTTGCTTGGCCTCCCTGCTGTATGCCTCCAGCAACTCTATCATCATTGTGACCTACCTGTTGTTCTCTGCTGTTTGGTGTTTTTTTGCTTGGACTGAGTCTGGGCTCTGGGACGAGAGAGACCACAGCCCAGCCAACAGAGTCCAGCCATCAGCCCTCAGGAGACACACACCCCAGCCTCCAGAGGTTCCAGAGGTGAGTGATCCAGCCCCTAACTCAGTATTATTTATCATAATAATAATAAGAAGAATTCTTGCATTTCAGGTCTGCTAGACGTCTCAAAGTCTTCTAGACGTCTCAAAGAATTCGCTGTAAAGTGAATCGACTGTATATTTTGTGGGCGAAACGCAGCAGCCGGTTGCGCAAGGCAGCGTCCTTGAAGCGACCGGTTCACTGTTGTTTATTTCGGAGGGATTATCATCAGGCGTGCGGAGTGAGGAAGGAAACTCACCCCAGGGTTCGGCATTGCCTGGAATTGAACCCGGGTCTCTGGCTGGCGAGGGGCGAGTGCTCGAACCACTCAGCTACAGGACCCCCGAAAAAGCCAATGCTCTTGGGACAACTGGTTTTCTGCTTGACTGTGTTCGAGCGAACTTTGTGTCCCTTGGTCAGAACTACTTTGAACTCGATGGGACTGGGAGTTGCGGGTACATGGAATGGCTCCTGTTAACCCTCACCCTCGCCCTAGGGTTGCCCTAGCTGGTCAAGCAGAGGGAAACAGCGCCATTCAGCGCTCTCAATTGCAAGCCGTGAGGTTATAGTTGGTGTGGTGAGACCCTCCAACACTTACCCCCAACGCATGCTTTGGGGGTCTCCAAGCCTTAGCGTTTGCCAACCTGCGCCTAATACTTTCTGGAATTAAGTAAACGGTATGTGTGGCTAGAGGGAGAGAGAGAGCGCGTGTGTGCATTCCATTCTGACAATCTATTGTTCCATGTATAGCTGGGTTGCTTGGCTTGGTTTGTTTTGGATACTGTACCCGGCAGTGGGTTTACTTGTGTGTCAGACACCTGGTGACCAACAAGAAGTATTTTAACCAGATGACCTGGTCGGACTCAGACTTTAGACCGTTTTTTAAACAAAAACGGCCTTTAACCTCCAGTGGGTTTAAATAGAAATGACAGAGGTAGAAAGTGGGTTCATCTCTACTTCCATTTCCTTGCAGGAACCCTGTAAGGAAATGGGTGTACAGTTGAACTCACTTTCTTCCTCTGTCATTTTAATTTCAACCCACTGGAGGTGAAAGATTTTTTTTAAACTGGTCTAAAGTCCGAATGACTGCCCCCAATAACCTTGAGCGCACAGCTGGCACACTGCCCCGCATGAAAGCCACCACGTAAACGCAAAACGGGTGTTGAAATTGAAACACATGTGCTTTTACTCTGCTGGAGGCACTTTGCCTCCAATCACTCCTCCCAAGTTGTCCGCGCCTTGTCTGCACCGGGACATCTGTAAGGAATCAGGTCACGGTTCAGGAGTTTGAGATGCCTGGTGCGTGTTCCCTCCTCCTCTCCTCTCCCAGGAGAAGTAAGCTGCCAAACAACAAAAGGTGTGCTCCACGTACATTGTGTTTGTTTGACTCCCTGCCCCCATTTCCCTTGGGGGGATGGTTTTTCACTGGCATTCAATTTGGATGTTTCTGTTACAACATGAACTTGTTGAACATGCGCACACACACACACACACACTTGGTAGGTACAGGATGTCAGGCGAATATCATGCAACCTGGTGCCTTTCTTACAACACGTCAATTTGAGACGTGGCACTCGACTAAAGTGCTGAATTGCCTGTGTGATCTTTTTATCTAGCGTTCTGTGTTTTGAACTTTTGGACTTGGCAAAACCTAAAGTTGGGCCGCAACTTTTGTTTAACTGCCTTTTAGCTGAGGTAAACATGCCCTCATATAATCAAGCATGTCAAAAATGTTTATTCAGTTATTTACTTATTTTGATTATTTGCTGTATTGTGTATAATTAATAGCAATCTCTTTTCCGCTGGACTTATATTCTTTGGAGCATTCGGTAGGAAGATGCATGGTAAAAACCAAGAAGGTTCCATTAGATTTACCCAGTTGATAAAAGTAAAATTGTCTTTATTTTCTGTCCGAAGTCTTTTCCCGCAACTGAATCAGAGTGGAAAGGAAAGATTGCAATGGAAAGTAAACAGAGCTCAATTGCACAGAGCCACAAACAGCCGAGAGATGATTCATACATTCATAGATTCATAGAATTTTACGGCACAAAAGGAGGCCATTCGGCCCATCTAGTCTGTGCCGGCTCTTTGAAAAGAGCGATTCAATCCCACTGCTCTGCCCACTCCCCATAGCCTAATAGACCTGTTCTCCCTAAATAAAGATCTAATTCCCTTTTAAAAGTTGTTATCGAATCAGCCTCCACCACCTTTTCAGGCAATGCATTCCAGATTCGAACAACTCGCTGAGTGAAAAAAATTCTCCTCAGCTCCCCTCTACTTCGCCTTGAAACTATTTTAAATCTGTGACCACGAGTCACAGATTCGCCCACGAGTGGAAATAGTTTTTCTCTATTTGCCCTGTCGAAACCCCTCATGATCTTATAAACCTCTATTAGGTCTCCCCTCAATCTTCTCTGCTCCAGAGAGAATAACCCTAGCCTATCTAGCCTCTCCTCATAGCTGAAGTCCCTCAATCCTGGCACCATCCTAGTAAATCTTCTTTGTACCCTTTCCAATGTCTTCACATCCTTTCTGTAGTGTGGTGACCAGAATTGAACACAGTATTCCAGCTGAGGCCTCACCAAAGTCTTATAGAGGTTAGTCAGCACTTCCTGACTTTTGTACTCTATACCCCTATTTATAAAGCCTAGTATCCCATATGCCTTCTTAACAGCCTTGTCTACCTGTCCTGCCACCTTCAACGAGTCACTAACACAAATCCCCAGGTCTCTCTGTTCCTTCACACCATTTAAAATTGTACTATCTAGCCTATATTGCTTCCCTTCATTTCTTCTCCCAAAATGCATCACCTCACACTTCTCTGCATTAAACTTCATCTGCCATGTGTCTGCCCACTTTACCAATTTGTCTATATCCTCTTGCAGATGGCTACTATCCTCCTCACTATTTACTATTCTCCCTAACTTAGTGTCATCTGCAAACTTGGAAACTGTACTCCGTACACCCAAGTCCAGATCATTGATGTAGATTACAAACAGCAATGGAATGAGTGTCCTACTTTCTTCAAAATTAACATTTAAAACATTTGTTCATAAATTTTGTTGTTGGAATTCATCTTCTTAACAGGATCTTACGCAATGAGCAGTTCCGAGCTCACTCAATGTTCAAATCGTTAACATTTGTCAATAAGTTCTCCCACAAAAGTGGCTGCAAAGCTCAGTAAATTACCCCAAAATAGAAAATAAATGTGTGGAAACCACCAAACTGGAAATAAAAAATAAATGTGTGGAAACAACCAAACTTTTAATTCACAATAATCTTAACATAATTCCTGTGTTTTGACATCATGTCGTGGAGACGTCTCAAAGTGTGTCTAAAACAGGAAAATAAAATGTCAAGCGAGTTTACTGTGTGTTTTTTGGGTGAGAAAAAATATCATTGTCATTTCCTTTCAGATTTCCTCTGAAGTAGATCAAACGATTGGAACTGTGAAAGTGCCTGTTCAAAAGGCGTCCATTCCTTTGGCCCCTTTGGCATCTGTGTCGATTGATCAAGCTCTCAAAAGAGGTACATTTTTGCAAAGTACAGTAGTAAATTTGTTGCACATTAACAGCATTTTAATGCACTGAAAATCTTATCAACAGCTTCTGAAGCAGTAGATTATGTTTGAAATATTGGACTGTGACACAGTGGGGAGTATCCTCACAAGAGAAGCTGAGAGTTCAACCACACTTAAAAACATGTGTCAATTGGCAGATTATATTGTTGGATAGTCATCGTAGCCGCGACCAATAATAATCTCTCTATAGAATTACTAATTTGAGTTTGTGTCCCAATTAAAATGCAAATGACACTTGATCAGTTTGAGCCGACGGTTTAATTGACCCAGGAATATTACAGTACAGCAAATGCCTTGTTACAGAATAATAATTTTCCTCCCCAGTGTTTGACTGCAGCTACTCAGAGTGTGTCCTGTCGTGGTACAAGCCACCTGAGCTTTCTCACGATCAGCCCCTTCATCAAACCCTGCTGACAGAATTTGACAAGGCAGTGGAGCACTCGGTAGCCAAAGTCCGGAATTTGGATCCCATCCGGGTGGAACAAGGATTGATCCAAATTCTCACTGATCATTTGCGAGCCATCAAGCGGGAAGAAAAGAGGTAAAATCGAATGTTTAGGAAGCCCTAGATCCAGTTGTGGTGAGGAGAGAATATAGGGGGTGGGGGTGGGGAGCAAGTTGTATTATCATCAGAACTAGATGTACCAACTTCTCTGGTTACCAACTTCTCTAGTTCCACAATCCAAATCACCCCACTTTCCCTCCGTCCCTCCCCACCCCCGTCCCCCCCAGTCCCCAGCTCGGGTCTGACACAGTGACTGCCCAGCTCCTTGGGACGTCCTCCTGACATGAAAGGTATTATACAAGTGTCATTTTATTGTTGTTGTTGTGTTGTTGTAGAGAGGTGGTTTTCCAGAATCGACAGCAGGAATTGACTCTTCTAAGGAAATGCAGCAAAACCCTGGTTTGTAATCTCCTTCCAGACTCTGTGTGGCGTGTGGACTGTTACCAGCGGTTACTGGAGGAAATCATTGCAGTAAAACGTGAGCACCGCTACTACAATAATAATAATAATAATCCTTGCTGTTTGATATAGCGCTTTTCGCGTCTTCTAAATGTCTCAAAGCGCTTCACAGAATGTACTGTAAAGTGAATTGACTGTATATTTGTGGGCAAAGCGCACACAGCAGTGTCCCACAAACATTCGTGGATAGAAATGACCAATTTTTATTATTGTGGGGTTTTTTTTTGGAGGGATTATTATTAGGCGTGTGGAGTAAGGAAACTTGCCCAGTGTTTCGCACTGACTGACCTGCCTGGATTCAAACTCAGGTCTCACACTTGTAAGGCAAGTGCTCTAACCACTGAGCTACAGGATTCCACTGATGCCTCGTTGCTGCTGTTGTTGTTGTTGTTGTTGTTGCTTGCTGACCGTGTCCTGGGCATAGGCTGGTCATTAATATGATTCCTTGTTCACAAATATACAATCAATCCACTTTCCAATATATTCTCTGAAGTGCCTTGAGATATCTCAACAAATTGCTGAGGCCCTATAACATATGCAAGAACAGATTATAATTAATATTCCTGTAACCAAACTCTATAACTAAACCAACTCAGTGGGTTTATTAGAAGAAACTCGCTCTTACCATAATTGAAATGAATGCCTATGATCTTCTCTTTAAGGCCAGCCTCTAAAATGGTGTTTACTCCTTCAGTGCCTCCAGCATATGACAAGTATTTTGAGCGGTGTTACCTTAGAACAGGTTTGGATACGATGGGAATTGGAATTGTCCTAACAGTCACGGAGTGAGGGAGGGAGGGACGGATGGATCAAAGAGGATTTATCTTTAAAAGAGAGATCAGGGGTTTCACCTGGTGCCAGTCTCCTCTCGCTCCTCCCTCCCACCACAGGTACCAGATGGGCAGGAGAACTGGATCCTATAAAAAATAAATGACTAGAAGGATTGTAGATGCCTCCAGCAACCGCCCATCATCCATCCAACCTTCTATGCTAAACCACACGTACAGTACAGTGAGCTTAAACAGCGAGTGTCACTAGGTAGTGAATGAAGACTAGGGGGACATCAAAGTCAAACCTGATCCAGACCTTATCTAAAAAATTGACTATTTAACATGGGTCTAGCTCCTTTACGTGCTTTGTGTTGAACAGTGAACAGGAAGGAAGCCTTGCCTAATCTTTACATTTTATTATCTTAAAAATAAACCCCAAACTGAATGTCTTGAGGTTCATTCCTGTTTCATATCTTTTGCCTCTGACAGTCGTGGAGCCGTTTGTGAACTTGGCTTATGAGCCAGATTTTATTAATCAGGTGTTGATTGATTGCTTGGATAAAGATTTTACACCCAAGCCCAAAGTAAAGGCCCAGGAACCAAGTACGACAGATTCAACTCCTAACACGGAAGAGAGCAAACCAAATGTGGTGTGAGTACAGTTACTAGCACAGGCTTGATTTTCTTCTCTCTCCCTTGCACAATGAAGTATTTTTCTGCATGAAGTGACTTACGTTGCAAGGTTGCTCTCCACAAATTTCCAATGTGTCGGTGGCATATAACATATGGAGGAATTCTTTCTATTTCGTGTAATAGAAAACTTTCTATTCTCTTAAGCATTGTGAAGGATTCCACTTGTGTCTCAAACCTGGCTGATCAAAACTATATACAGTAAAAGCCTGTTTATCCGTGACCCGATCAACCGTAACTTCCGTATAACCGGCACCTCAGAAAATAGTCCGCATTCGATTAACCAGAATTTATCTGGAAAAATGCATTTTTTTAAAAAAAAAATTTTAGCTTGTGTTTTCGGCCGAATATACGGCATGCGCTTTAACCGGCATTGACCAGGTCCTGAGAGTGCCGGATAAAGGGCTTTTACTGTACTGTAGTATAGATGCTTATTCTTAAGTAAATATGCAGGTTATTCCAGCTTGCAACAATCCTGTTGAAACACATTTGTTCTCCTTTCCACATCCATGGAGCTAAATTCCTAACATGCCTTGCTTGTAAATGTGGATTTGTACTTCTCCAGTTTCACTTTACAGAGCATGGTAATGAAGGACTTTGAGTTCATTGAACGTTTAACTACTAAATATAATACACATTCTTGCCACTTTTTTGATAGATAGAACTATCCCGAGGGTACATGACTGCTCAGGTTATAATGTTTGTTGATCACTAAATCTGCAGGTCATTCTGTTACTTGCTTCTAACATTATTTCCAAATACAAACAAGTTAGGAAAATATTTATGGACCCACTCTAATCATACACTTCGATACTTCAAATACTTTGTTTCTCTCTTAAATTGTATGTTTTGAGGGAAATAGTAGTTCCTTTTTACTGCTATTTGCTTTAGCGGAAACATGTCATTTTGTTCCAGTGAATTTGACACAGGGAAGAGAAACAAGAAACGTGTGAAACCCAAATGTGAGTAAAATGTTGTTTTACAAATATCCATTGTCTTCAATCCTTTTGTGCATAAGATACATCTGCCCCTCACCCTGGAGCTCTATTGATGTGGGTTGGAGGCTAGGCTTGGCATTGTAACCCAACTTCAAATTGATCGGAGGAACCAGTAAAGTTACAAACTAATGTCCGTATAAAATTTAGAATTTAAAAAAAATGATCTACTTGTCCAGCAGTCTGCATCAGTGAACTGCTCTTTCTTAATTTGAACTAAAGTATCCTAAATGGTTTCAATGCACTGCTGTGCGCAATTGGCTGTCACATTTCACCCACAAAATATACAGTGAATTCACTTTACGGTATATTCTGTGAAGCGCTTTGAGACATCTAGAAGACATGATAAGGCGCTATATCAAATGCAAGGATTATTATTATTATAAAATAATCCCATAATGTCAGTGTATCATTTATGTAGAAGACATCACATCTAACCCTTTGATACAGTAGAGTAGGCATAGAAAAATGTTAGAATCATTGACTTCAGATGTGCGTTTGCACAAACAGAATCCAGGCTGTGTTCTGTACTGTATGTTCGGTCAGCCTCAAGCGTATTGTTTTTGAGTTCTTTTATTGTGTAATTGTAGTGTCTTTATTCATTGTATTCTTTGTATTTTTAATTTCCTTTCGATTGTGACGCATTTCTGTTCAAGGGATAGTCAAGCTGCACAAATTGTTTATGAAACGGCCCAGGAAATGCAGGAAGTACCTGGCAGCCAGTTCCACAATCTTTTACCCGGATGAGGTTGATGGTGAATCTGGAATCAGCGACCCGCAGTTCAGATGCATAAGTTCCAGGAATTTGGAATCCGACAGCAAATCGACTGACTCTTCTGAAGATCAGGAGAATTTGACCTCTTTGCAGGAGGTCTGTTGGAAGCAATATTGAATGCAATTGCAGCTTCAGAGTAAATGCCTTGTGTGTTACAGCTGCATGGATGTGTAACGAATGTCTCTTAGTGTATTCTCTTGTAGAGGGGAGGTGTGTGTGTGTGTATATATATATATATGGGGGGTGGTGGGGAGGGAATGTGGGTAGAGGTTGGGAAACTGATTACTATATTTTAGCCCGAATGCAACTCAGTGATTAGAGCACTTGCCTTACAGTGAGACCTGTTTTCGAATCCAGGCAGGTCAGGTCAAAACCTTGGGCAAGTCTACTTACTCACACGCCTAATAATAATCCCTCAAAAAAACAATAATAAAATTGGTCTTTTCAACCCACGACTATTTGTGGGGACACTGATGTGCGTAATTGGCTGCCGCGTTTCACCCACAAATATACAGTCAATTCACTTTACAGTGCATTCTGTGAAGCGCTTTGAGACGTCTAGAAGACATGAAAAGAGCAATATCAAATGCAATGGTTTTAATTTTTGATGAAAATAACATATGTTTCTGCAAAGCCTCTGTTTCATAACAAAATTCTTCTGTTAGTTCATTTTTCTCATGCCTCCTGCTCCATACTGCCATTGACTATCCCGCTGGTGTTTGTTCAGTTTTCACGAAGGTGAGAGGGGGAGAAAACAATAGCTAAATATCTGTCAAATGTGTTTTTTTTTTAAAAAAGGATGAAATACCTGAAGATGTGTTGCTCAGTGACGCTTTGTTTGAATCGCTCTCTGCCTGTGGTATTCACATGGAGAAAAGTAAATTGGAAGCAATTTTAACATGGATGATGTCAGGCGAGTCCAATGAAGATGATGAGGAAGTTGGAGTTGAAGATGAAGGTAGAGTTGAAGATGAAGATGATGAGGCCATTGTTGAAGATATGATGACTGAAGCAGATGAGGTAATCACAGGTGATAAATACAGGTGACCAGGTTTATAGTTAGACAAAACCTAAGGGTTTATTTAGTGTGCAATTTTAAATAAATCTTTTAAATTCAATCCAGCTCAAAATTTGTCAGTTTGACCTCATGATTAATTCCCCAACAGTGTCCGAATTTAATTGAAAAACTTTTATTGCTTGAAATGAACCTAATAGATATTAAATCCCAGTTTTTGTCAGAGCAGTGTCTCAAGTCATTAATTGTACAAGTCATGTCACCCAACGTTACCCAGCAAACACCGCGAGCAGAGCTGGAAATCATTCTAGTCGGGAAGGTTTTTGTCTTTTAAGAAAATTGAAATGGGATATACAGACCTCATTACTGAACACTCATTCCATGTTTCAAAGGAAGAGGATGGAAGCAGTCACTCTGAAGAACAGTTTAAAACACATTCAGATGGGGCAGCCAATGCAGACCGTGAGATACCAGCAGGCTCACATGCAGAGCTTGTAGAAGATGGAGGTGACGAGACCGCTGGAAGCCAATGTGACAACTCTACCAGTGATGTACAAAGTAGAGAAAGATTTGACGCAACAGATCAAGAATCTGAGGAGGAGGAACAAGGGTCCGTGGCTTCATTTGAAAATGCAGATTTGGAAGTCAATAACGAATGTGGTTTCAGAGCCCTCTCATCTCCAACTGAAAATGCAGATGTGGACTTTCCAGATACAGATAGTGACGTGGACGGAAGAAAAAGGAAGAAAAAACAAAAGCTTTTGAAAAAAATTATATCTGTAAAATATAATGAATGTAACAGTAAATGCTTGTTTCAACTTTTGATGGAAATATTCAATGGAGGTAAGTTGTTTTTTTTAAACAAGGTTACGCTGAGCTTCTGCTGATCTGGAAAACTCCTGACTTGATACTACTTCTGGTGTTCTCTGATTTCAAAATTAAGGCTGCATTTAAGAATTTTCCAAATGCTCTGATGCTCTGAAATGCTAAGAGAATACATGTAGATCCAGTTGGAATTTGTGATGTAGAAGTTCTCCCTTTAGTTGGTTTTGACGTGTATTTTTTGTATCATAGAACAATTTGTGACAAAAATGATTCGATCCGGCATTCAATTTGAGTTTATCCAGAAAGTCCTCGATACGTAAGTCTGTAGTTTTGTTTATTTTAGAGCTGACAATTTGTAGTTCTAATCTTATATATATAAAAAATACAAGAACTTGTAGATCACTGAATCCAAAATATTATTCCCAGAAGAAATCTTAACTTGAAATCCCTTTGCAATCATTCTTGATTTCTTTCTTAATGAGATCAACCTTTAAAGTTTCTTGAATTATTTTGTCATTAATCCTGAAATGATGCTTTTGTTTTTGTCACACTTTCTTCAAAGCAAACTGATGCATCTTAGTAATTAGCTTCAGTCTTGGCTGTCAACCATTTGGAATTGATATAATAAGAATCCTCGCGTTAAATTTAGTGCTTTTCACGTCTTCTAGACGTCTCAAAGCGCTTCAAAGAACATTGAATTGAATTTGTGGGTGAAATGGAGCAGCCAATTGCACACAGCAGCATCCCACAAACAGTCGTGGATTGTAATGACCAATTCTTTTTTTTTTGAGGGATTATTATTTGGCATGAGTGAGGAAACTTGCCCAAGGTTTCTCCCTGACCTGGAATCGAACCCAGGTCTCTCGCTTACAAGGCGAGTGCTTTAACCGGTGAGCTGCAGGACTCCACAATATAGTTCCAATTTGGCATAATATAAATGCAATGTGTTGCTGCTGTTGTTGTTGAACATTTAGTAACTGAGATGATTATAGTCTGGGGTGAAGTGTGTGTGGGCTAACAGCTTGCTGTGTTTATTCTCCTATAACAGAGGAATACTGTATGTGAAGTCAGATTAAACCATAAATTGATTCCGTTGGAAACTTTGAATGTACGAATGCATTTCACAATCATTTTTTTTTGGGTGTGCAAAGTAAATGCAAATTCTGATTATGATGTTCCACCTTTCTATATTGATAGATGGTTTCATAAAAAGCTATGCCATGAATTTGCAAAGGACCGAATGATTTACTACCTTGATTCTCTGAGAGAGAAACTCTGGCCGAACGGGAAACCAGCAAAGTCACACCCAGAAAGGACAAGTGCAGAAAAATTGGAAACCAAAGGAAAGGCAGAAGTCTTAGTGAGCACATTTAAAGTTCAGGAGTTCAGTGAGTGATTCACTTTGTCTCTTTTTATCCCTCTAATTTTTTTAAGGTTTTATTCTTACCCTCCCCTCCCATCCTCCCATTCCCCACTCACCGTCACATGTTTCAATCGGTTACAAGATGACAAACTACGTTATGCATACTGATTTCTGTGACATTTCCTAGCCTTCATCATTGGATGACAGTCATTTTACTGTTAAGACTGGAACCAGTTACATGTGTTTTGGTAGTTTTAGATACTGGAATTTGGATTAAGGTTTTGGGATTTGACTAATTACGGACTTTAGAATGATTTTAAATATATATATATATATATTATATACATACATACATTTCACTATACTATACGAATGTGTGTGTATATATATATATATATATATACACATTTTCAGCAACTCTCTACCGATAATGACACCGACATTTTGTTATGGTTCAGTCTGTCTGCTCACATCCTCAATGTAGTAGCGTGGTTGATGTCAGTGACTTATCTTAAGAGTTTATGTATGAGTCTCAGATGATCTTGTTCCATTTCAGATGTTCTTCCAAAAGAAGACATGAAAGCATTATTTTCCAAATTTCAGAATGCAGAAATCAATAAACATCTCCTGTATGTGAGTACCACAAAATATTCCACACAGTGTGCTTTTCTGCTGACCTGCCTGCTCCATTATTTGAAGTAGAGTTTCACAGGTATCCTCTGGTACCTTGTCTAGATGCCAATATTAATGTGTGAATCCAACCAACAGACTTGGTGCATCTAACGATGTACAGCAAAAGCCTGTTTATCCGGCACCCGATCAACCGTAACTTCCATATAACCGGCATCGCAAAGAAAGTCCACATTCGATTAACCGAAATTTATCCGGAAAAATGCATCAAATATTTATTTATTTTTGTTGTATTTTCGGCCGAATATCCGGCACGTGCTTTAACCAACATTGGCCAGGTCCCGAGGGTATCGGATAAACGGGTTTTTACTGTATCTTGCTATATTTACACACATGTGTAGCTACAGATGCTCAAATAATCTGTGAAACACTGACTCCAGTTCTTTTCCTATCACGGAGGGTGAATATAGTGTCCACTTTTTAAAATTATTATACTGAAGTTTCTGAATATAGATTTCTGTCTCTCTCTCTCATTCTTTCTATCTCTCTAACCAAATTACTGCCTCGAGAAGTCTCTGCTTATTGTATCACATATATTAGTAAAGCATTAACTGATATTTGTTTTCATAGAAAACCAAAGGCTAATCTAGTTGCTAACAGTAAAACAGAACAGTTCTGTTCAAAAGTATCCCAGTGATCATTTCAGGTGTTTTAAAATTTGAAAACAGCCTTAAGTAGGTTACAATATAAACTTTAAAAATGTTTTGCAGTTCTGTTCTGTTATGCAGTCGTGAACAATGTTAATGTCTGATTTTTGTCTTTTGCTTTGTAGAGACTGCTTCTTTTTCTGTTGTTCGAAATCGACCCTGCGGGAAAGGATGCTTGGAATAATGAAACATTGCCTTGTTTGAAAATATTAAATGTCGACGAGTTAAAAACCTATTGATCGCTATAAAAGCAAACGCTGTGACAAGAGATCCCACCGTAAACAGCACAGGATTCAGAAACTAAACTAAGTCTTGGAAAATTTAGAATTGTGCAACGTACTGTACAGATTGAAAAACAAAGCCTTTGACTCCCTCTCCCCAAGTCTTAACATTAATCAACACAGTGTGGTCTGATGGAGTGCTCTGAGCTCTATCAAAATTTTATCTTCTATTTCCTTCTTCTTCAACAACAACAACAAAATTACGTTCTATGAGGTTACATAGGAATTGATAAACAAACCAAGATCTATCTACTTTTGCCCACAAATATACAGTCAATTCAACTAGTATATTCTATGAAGCGCTTTGAGAAGTCTAGAAGACGTGATAAGGCACTATATCAAATGCAAGGATTATTATTATTATTACTTTGCCTTCTACCATCTTGGAAGTCGCATGCTACAGTAATGAAGATGTTGAAAGCAATTATTTCTCTACAGTAGAATGGAAATCTTTGGGAACCTTAGATCCAAAGTTGCCTAGTTCTTAACAGCCATATGTATATATGTTTTTTTAAAAAAAACTTTTAAGTACTTTAAAAGTTTCTCCCCACATTTATACAGTCAATTCACTTTACAGTATATTCTGTGAAGCACTTTGAGACGTCGAGACGATGTGAAAAGTGCCATATCAAATGCAAGGATTATTATTATTATTATTAAGTCCGTACTTCAGGATTAATCAATCAGTACCTGCCATTTCAAGATTATCTGTGAATAGCTCGATAGGAAAATGTTGACACAGAGAATTGAACCCTTGATGGGATGTTTTTAACTCTTTTAATAACCGTTTGATGGTGTTTCACTGCACTTTCAAGCAGACTGATTTACTATTGTTGAATTTCCATGCTGCTGGACACTGTATTTCCTGTTGTCTATTTTCTAAAGAATCTATTTAATAAAGTGCAATTGACTTGAACATTTGTAGATATATGATGGACCTTTGTTTCTCCGTTTGCTATAGTTGTGGTTGTTGTTTTTACATCTGTGATTCAAAGTGAAACAGAAATTCTAAATAATTCAATGGTCACATTAAGCCTTTTGGCCTATTCAGTCCCATTGTATTTTTCATAGCCTCAATTTAACAATGCAGCCTCATCCAAACATAAGCTCTGCTTCTAATTGTGTTTGTTTAAAACTACATCTAAACTATGTATGGTTCCCCCCAACACCTCAATTTTAATGCCGCTCACCATGGCTGCATTGACATCCATAACTACTAACACAACAGACAATGTTCCTTTACATGGGAGATGCTGCTATTCACTTCTCAAGGATGCAGCTCAATTGGATTTATATCCAGTTGATGAAATCCTCGCGAACAATCTTCCAGATCAATTGGTCGTTCACCTCATTGTCGATGTCATTGGGACCTTGCTGTGCGTGACAATGGCTGCCCTATTTGTCTACCAATACACAGTCACTACACTTGACAGTAATTACTAGTGCAACGCTTTGAGATGTTGTAGCATAATAGACACTGCATCAAATGCAAGTACTGTGCTACACTATTACAATTCTGACTGGAGTGGGCAATAAACCTTGATAGATTTTCCTCCCCTTAACTACAAGTCCCTGCTGTCATGCATTGCTCCATCTAGTGGTCCACATTAGAGATCATGATATCTTCTGCTGGGGGGGGATGCAATCCATAGCATTTTATCAACAACAACAAAATTACATTTATAGAGCGCCCTTCGCGTTCGGACGACATCCCAAGTTGCTGAACAGTGAGGGGCCGGGACCTGAACACGGGAGAAAGGCAGGATGGGTGGGGGGAGAGGAAGGGAGGGAGAGAGGTGAGAGGGTGACAGAAGGCACAAGCGAAGAGGAGGGTGTTTGAGGACCAGCCTTGAAGGAGGCAAGGGAGGAAGCGAGGTGGAGGGACTGTGGGATGGAGTTCCAGAGTGTGGGGGGGCAGAGAGACTTTTCTGAAAGCCCGGCCACCGATGATGGGGCGGGTCGGGCGGGAGACATGGAGCAGAGCGGAGCCCTGGTGAACGGAGTGGGGCGGGCGGGCTGGTTGATAGGGAGTCAGCAGGTCGGAAAGATGGGAAGGGGCAAGGCCGAGAATGGTTGTCAAGATTAAGATGGAAAATTCGCTGCCGCTTATGTTGAGCATAACCATTCCTGTTTGTATTCACCTTTCGAGTTCTGGCTTTTATTGGGAAACTAAGCAATGCCCTTGTCCCATAAACAGTAGTATGTCACAAATAATCCAGTTTGGGTTTACCTTCATTGTGTCAGCTCTGCACTTTGCGTTTCTGTGGCTATCAAGAGCGAGCACAGACATTTGGGATCAATTGAGCTGCAGAAATGCCTTCTCTGTTTAAATGATGATGACAGCTCTTATGAGTTTCGAATGAGATATTTGACCTTGCATTTTGGATTTGGCAGAAGGGATTGAAATCTGCGGGAATCACCTTTGCTGCTCTGTGTCTGGTCACCGGGAGACGGTCGTGGGTTTAAGCCGCATGTCTGGACTTTGAACTCTTATTAAGAGCCATAAGATGATATTTCCAGTACAGAAATTGTGCTTTATTGTTGGGGAGGTGCTCTGCCTTTGATGAGACTTTTAAACAGCGTCCGTCTGTGCAGGTGGACCTCAAGAGAAGGGAAAGTTTCTCTCTCTCAATGTCCTGGCCAACAAGATGAATAAAATGGTTCACTCACTCCACGGCTGATTGTGGGACATCGCTATACACGCAAACTGGCTGCCACATTTCGCCCACAAAAAAAACACAAGTCATTCCACTTTATACAGTGTGTGAAGTGTGCTTCGGGGGCATCCTGCTGATGTGAAAAGTGCTCCACTGAACGTAACTATGACTATTTATCATAATGATTTTGCTCGGGTCCATTCTGTAGAGCGTTAGAACCACCCCCCTCCTGGTTCCCAAGTAACATGTCACCCACGCCTCGAACGTTTGACGAAAATAGTAACTTCAGAATAAAAATGATATAACGCGAGGCATTTTGGTCATGGCCAATCGTGGGCTCCCATTGTGAACACCCACAAATGAGTTTAAAGTGATCGCGCTTGTGAAAGGTCCACAGTCGGCAGCATTGGCAATTAGCTTTTGAAAGAAGGGAGAGATTTAACGAGGCGGAATTGGTGTCCCCCCCCCCCCCAATCTGGATTACCCGAGTGCTGGAAAATGTCATTTTGGAACCAAAAAAAATTAGATTCGAGAACTTGTGCGTGTGTGTGTGTGTGTATGTGTGTGTGTGTATGTGTATGTGTATGCATGACTTGACCAACAGCAATGTGAACAGAAGTCACCATCAGCCTTGTCCACTTGTTTTAATGAATCTCTTGCAGACACTGTTTGGATCAGTTTGGGATTGATAATGATAGCACGTCTGGGCTTGGTGCAAGATCTTTTGACCCTATGAATTGTTCCTTCACCCCCACCCACCCCTTCCCCTCTCCCCACTCCCTTCCCTACCTCTCTCCCCCCCCCCCCCCCCCACCCCTTCCCTACCTCCTCCCTTCACCCCTCTCCCTTCATCCCCTCTCTCCTCCCTTCTTTCTCTTTCCTCCTGCTCCCCCTCTCTCTCCCCCTCCCCCTCTCTCCCCTCTCTCTCCCCTCCCCCTCTCTCCCCCCTCTCCCCTACCTCCCCCCCCCTCTCCCCTACCTCCCCCCCCTCTCCCCTCCCTAACCCCAGGGTAGTGATGCTGTACATAATATAAAGGTCCTGGCAGCCCGAGGGGGGGAGGGGCCTATTTGTTCAGCCTCGTCATTTGCTCACCCACGTGACTGTCAACAGGAGGAGGGAGGAAACTGCGACAACGACGATTGGAGTGTGTGTGTGGGGGGGGGGGGGGGGGGCTGGTAGTTGTCGATATTAAAAGCCACGGATTCAAAGCGGGTGAGGGAGGGGCTTTGAAATCCCTTTGATTTATATTGTTAAATGTATTACTATAGATCTTAATCTTTTTTAAAAAGAGAAGGAAAAGCGGTTGGTGAGCGTGGCTGTGAGGTGTCCCCA